>CAJHQP010001530.1:0-111967 GCA_905132765.1 Moricandia arvensis
TGAAGGTCACATAACAAGTAATGGTTCCTATAACCATTGGAAGATACCAAGATGAAATTGTGTGTGATGTTCTGCCCATGGACTCCAATCATATCCTGTTGGGAAGGCCTTGGCAGTTTGACAAGAAGGTTGTTCATGACGTGTTTACAAACAGCCATTCTTTAACTCCCAGAGACAAAAATATTGTTCTTGCACCTTTATCCCACACAAGAGGTTCATGAAGATCAGCTACAACTCAAACTCAGGCAAAGAGAAACCAGATGATGGAAAGAAAAACAAGGAGGTACACCTCATAGCCAAGAACAGTGAGGTTAAGAAAGCTATGTATCTCCAACAATCTATGATTTTGTTTGTGTTTAAGGGTTCACTAACGTCCTCTTTTGACCTTGCATCAGCTCTTCTGAGTGAACTTAAGTGTTTACTGCAGGAATATGGTGATGTGTTCCCAGATGAGAGTACCAGAGGATTACCTCCTATGCGTGGAATTGAACACCAAATAGAATTGGTCCCAGGAGCCTCCCTTCCAAACCGCCCTACCTACATAACAAATCCTGAGGAGACCAAGGAACTTCAAAGGCAGGTTGATGAACTGATCGATAAGGGCCACAACAGAGAAAGCATGAGCCCATGTGTAGTATCGGTACTTCTTGTACCAAAAAAAGATGGAAGCTGGCGCATGTGTGTAGATTGCAGAGCCATCAACAATATCACTGTAAAGTACATACATCCTATCCTTCAACTTGATGATATGTTAGATGAGATGTATGGTTCTTGTGTGTTCTCTAAGATTTATTTGAAAATTGGTTATCATTAAATTAGGATGAAAGAAGGCGAGGAGTGGAAAACTGCTTTCAAAACTAAGCATGGGTTGTATGAGTTGTTAGTTATCCATTTGGGCTCACCAATGCACCTAGTACATTCATGAGGCTGATGAACCACGTTTTGAGATCATTCATTGGACATTTTGTCGTTGTTAACTTTGATGATATTCTGATTTACATCATAAGCATTGATGATCATGTGAATCACTTGAATTCTGTTCTAGAAGTTCTTAGGAGAGAGTCTTTGTTTGCCAACTATAGGAAATGTACTTTGGGACAGATTACCTTGTGTTTCTAGGCTTTTTTGTAACAGCTCAGGGAATCAAAGTACATGAAGAGAAGGTCAAATCAATCAGAGATTTGCCAAGTCCTACTAACGTGAGTGAGATTAGGAGTTTTCATGGCCTTGCTGGTTTCTTCATCAGGTTTGTAAAATACTTTAGCACCATAGCCGCACCCCTTACTGAAGTTATCCAGAAAAATGTGGGATTTCTTTGGGGAAAGGAACAAGAAGAAGCCTTCCAAACTTTGAAAGGGAAGTTAACTAATGATCCTTTGTTAGATCTTCACGAGTTTTTCAACACATTTAAAATTTAATGTGATGCTTCTGGTGTAGGTATTGGAGCTGTGCTTAAGCAGGAAAAGAGGCCAATAGCATATTTCATTTAGAAACTGAATGTAGCAATGCTGAATTACCCAACTTACGACAAAGAACTCTATGCTTTGATTAGGGCACTTCAAACGTGGCAGCATTATCTCTGTCGGAAGGAGTTTGTTTTACATACCGATCATGAGTCGTTTAAGCACTTGAAAGGATAGCACAAGCTCAACAAGAGACACACCAGATGGGTAGAATTTCTGGAAACTTTTTCTTATGTAATTCATTACAAGCAAGGTAAGGAAAACATTGTGGCTTATGCACTGTCCAGAAGGTACACCCTCTTCACTTCTATGGAGGCTAAACTGCTAGGAATTGAGCAAATACAATCTTATTATTAAAATGATCAAGATTTTAAATTTCAATTTGAGGAAAGCAAGAAACATACCAGTGGGAAGTTTTATCAAGTTGATGGTTTTCTCTTTTACGAAAATCGACTTTGTCTACCTAAATATTCTTTGATAGATTTGTATGTCAAGGAAGCACATGGAGGAGGGTTGATGGGCTAAGTTGGAATTGCCAATACACTCGTCACTTTAAAGGAGCACTTCTACTGGCTGACCTTGAGAAGGGATGTGGAGAGAATTTGCAGTAGATGTGTGGTTTTCACCCAAGACAAAGCCAAAGCTCGACCTAAAGGTTTGTATACCCCTCTTCCCATTCCTGATGCTCCATGGGTTGATATATGAATGGATATTATACTAGGTTTGCCTAGGACTAGAAAGGGAAAGGATTCAATCTTTGTAATTGTTGATAGGTTCTAAAAGATAGCTCACTTCATTCCATGTCACAAAACGGATGACGCTTTGATGGTTACTGATCTCTTCTTTAGAGAAGATGTTCGTTTTCATGGCATGTCTAGGACAATTGTGTCTGATAGGGATACAAAATTTCTAAGTCATTTTTGAAAGACATTATGGTCTAAGCTTGGGACAAAGTTGAAATTCTCTACTACTTGCCACCCTCAAACTGATGGACAAACTGAAATAGTTAACAGATCTTTGTCTACTCTCTTGCGTGCTGTGATTAGAACGAACATCAAAACTCGGGAAGATTGTCTCCCACATGTTGAGTTTGCATACAACCGTTATGCGCATAGTGTTACCAAATTCTCACCATTTCAGATTGTTTATAGTTTTAATACATTGACTCCTTTGGATTGGATACCCTTACCTCTTACCGAACAGACTAATCTTGATGGCAAGGAAAAAGCCGAGTTTGTTTTTTCTCTGCATGAACCGATTAACGAGAACATTGAGAGAAAAACAAAGGAGTATGAGAAAAGTGCAAAAAAGAAGAGGCGAGAGGAGTTGTTGGCACCAAGAGATTTGGTATGGATTTACCTGAGGAAAGAAAGGTTCCCTGATGAGAGGAAGTCTAAGCTTTTACTAAGAACAGATGAACCTTTCACAGTGCTTGAACGCATAAACAACAATGCTTACAAGAGCATCACGTCAGTGTCATCATTGATGATTATTATTGGGAAGTTGTGGAGGAGATTAGGCATCAAGAGGAGAAATTATCATCGATCGACAGCCCAATCTCACCAAAGATCGACAACACCTGAAGAATCCGGGTATGAAGAGATGGACATCGATCGACAGCCAGACCCTACCTCTGGTCGACAGTCAATCAAAACAGAAGTATGTCGGTTTCCAAGTATAGACCTAAGACTTATATATACTACCCCACCCTACCCAACCCCAAACAGAAAGATATTTCAGTCCTTATGGTAATGGAGAAAGCTATGGATGGACATAAGTGAAGAAAGAAGAAGATTCCTAATTATCTTAGAAGGGAAGCTAATGAGAAAGATATGGATGGCTTTACTAAGAGAGTCATTAGAATACCTTTAGAAACCCCATCCGGAGAAGCTTATTACACTAAGAGATTGTGGACGTTCTTTAAAGAAACCAAGGTGATTGATGAAGACATTGGAAGAATGTTTAATCATCTGAGGGAGAATGTAAAGAAGAGAATTAAGTTGAAGAAGAGAAGCGACCATTGAAAATTTGTGGTTCCCTGTAGCATCATGGAAATGAGTACCCTCATGCACTCTGCGACACCAGTTCCTTAGTAAGCATTATTGTTTGGGTTAAAATTGGTTATGACGGAAGCAATGTCTGAAAGTTCCTGAAACTTTTTTTCTAAAAAAAAGGGCCGAAAACTAAAAGTAAAACTTCGTATAATTTCAAAAAAAAGAATTGTACGGAAAGTTATTGGGAAAGACCATCGAGCAACGAAATGATTTTCACAACCGTGTCCAACCCTCCTGAAAGAGACTGGAATGGACCAAGTCCAACTCGCGATCAGGCGAGTTAGATCAGCTTTCCCAACTCCCCTGATGGCGAGTTTGATTGTCTCCATCCAACTCGCCCACAGACGAGTATGAATTTCTCGAGAAACTTGCCTCATGGCGAGTTGGAGTGTCCACGTCCAATTCGCCATCAGGTAAGATTTGATCAGCCTCACCTGTCTCGGTCCTGACCAGTCTCTCTTTTGAACCTTGACCTCACTGTCCCTTGTTTCGTCTAAGTTGGAGTTACTGTTGGAACCTTACGATAAAAACTGAAAATAGGTGTTTCTCCTATAAATTCAAATTGATCGTATAAAATGGCAACAATAGACTTAACACCAAAGTTTCCTTGACTATACAAGTAATTTGAACTATTTATAACACTGACGTCGTACCAACGGTGTTCTTTCAAAGAAATTGTGAAAAAGTTTGTCAAAAAACGGCCGAAAAGTTCCAATTCGCAGCTAAAAGCCCATTTACAATTTTCGACAAAATTGAGCTAAAGGATCCTATGACGGTTTATATATTGTTCACATGAGAAAATAAATGCACGTCCGGAATAACATGAAGATCAAAGTTAAATAGAATATTTTTGTAAAGCGATAAGCACGACTCGGGGGCACAAAAATAAAGAGGAAACCGCCTTAAGGATGAGCATATAAGGAACGGAAAGGCTAAAAAAAATAAAAGAAACAGTCTGAAAGCTCCCGAAAGATTTGTTTTCTAAAAAATAAAATAAAAACTGCGGAAAACTGAAACTAAAAATTCGTATAAATTCAAATAATAATTGTACAACAGGTTATCAGGAAAGACCCTCGAGCAACGAAACGATCGAGATAGTCATGTCCAACCTGTGTGACGGTGAGTCGAATGAACCAAGTCCAACTCGCCATCATGCGAGTTGGGATTTCTCGAATCTCAACTTGCCTGATGACGAGTTCAACTCTCTCCATCCAACTTTGGATAAACTCGTCCAACTTGCCTGATGGTGAGATGGATTGTCAACTCACCATCAGGCGAGTTTGATCAGCTCTTCCAACTAGCCGAAAGGAGAGTTGGATTGTCCCTATACAACTTGCATCAACCAAGTTGGATCAGCTCGTCCCACTCGCCTGATGGCGAGTTGGATTGTCTCTATCCAACTTGCCATCAAGCGAAATTGGATCAGCATCACCCGCCTCGGTCCTGAGCAGACTTTACTTTGAACCTTGACCACACTGTCTCTTGTTTTGTCTCGATTGGAGTTATTGTTGGAACTTTATGACAAAAACCGTAAAGACTTGTTTTCACATATAAATTCAAATTTGTTGTATTAAACAGCAACGGTTGACTTAACACCAAAGTTGCGTCGACTATACGAGTAATTTAAGCTATTTCTAAAACCGATGTCATACAATTAGTGTTCTTTCGAAGAAATTGTAAGAACTTCGAGCAGGGAGAGCCCGAGCTATTCGTCCTCATGGAAACACTAGGGTTAGATGGAGAAGACTCGACTTTTCAAATCCGCTGGATATGCCTGGAAACTCGTGATAAAATCCATCAGGACAAAATCCCGGCGAGACAACCCCTGCTTAGAAAACTCTGAAAACCTTCAACCACTGGAGCATGGAACAGAGGAACAGGAGGTCGAAGGTCTCCACTTGGATCCCTGCAATAAGTCCGATAATTCAGATGAAGACGCTAACGTGCATCCGAGAAGGACAAGAAACCATGCGGCTCAAGAAAACTCCTTGTTTGACAAACCCATCATAAAAAAATAAGAAACCATCGTCGGGGTAAATAAGAGAAGCTACCCCAAGAGCAGGCTCAGATTGCTTGCAGAAATACCGATGAGGTCGGAAAAGCACTGGAGATGATCTCGAGATTCGAGATCTCCATGACTACATCACGAAACCAGCTGTAGAAGTAAGAGCGGTGAAATCTCAAATTCAGCACGCTACTAGTGCCCGTGTGAAATCGATAAACTGCTCGATGAAGCTCGAAAAACACCCTTCACATTTCACATCACTGATACCGAAGTATCGGATCCTAGAAAGATGAAGGTTCCCCCTTACAACTGTATAACTGGTCCCCAAGCGCACCTACAAGTCTTCTAGATCACGATGGGAAGGAAAACAATTAGAGAGAGCTAAAGAGACGCCGGCCATTGCCGCCTCTTCGCCAAGAATCTCCAAGGAGCAACACTCGAATAGTTCTCCCCTTAGGAAAAAACTCCATTGGAACTTTTCGCCAAATCGCTTCGGATATTGGATTTTCTCAAACAATACTCTATGTACATAGACCGATAAACCCCCAACGTCGAACTTTGGAGCCTGGCTCAAAAGGAAGACGGACCACTCTATGACGTCATGAATCTCTTCAAAATAGCCATGTCTAAAGTTAGCTGAATAAGCGACAAAGTGGTCATAGACGCGCTCCGTAAAACGCTCTGGTACAAGTCAAAATTCAGGAAGTGGATAACCCTCGACACGCTCCGTAAAACGCTCTGGTACAAGCCAAAATTCAGGAAGTGGTTAACCCTCGAACAGCCGCGCATGATCTAAGACAAGCTCCAACAAGCCATGGACTACATCATCATCAAAGAGGAGACGGAGTCTTTTCGCAAAAGCATAAGCCGATGAAGACGCCCTTAAAAGATTCATTATCAGACCAGAAGCCGAAAAAAAGAAAAAATCTTGTAACAACAAGTACGTCCATCACGAGGGAGAAGATCTCCAGAGAGAATATACCTATGCCATCAACTCTGGATTGTAACAAGGGCGAACGACGGGTACCAGATGGACCCAAAATTTGAATTACGACTAGAACACCTTCTCTGACTTCCACCAGACCCTAGGCCACACAACCGTCAACTTCAAAATTCTTGGGGCAAGGCTGGCCGCAAAGTTGCTCGTAGGAGAGCTCTCCTATGTAACTAGCGTAACGGATCTCATCCGCGATTTCGATGGCCCCCAAAAGACTGATAAACCCCCGCAATCGGAGAACTCTTCTTGGTGGAATCAGTCTGGCGAAAAGCGTGAAAGGATACAAGAAGAAAAGGGCAACGAAAACAATCGTTGCAGAGTAAACATGACACCGGAGGATCTCAGTACTGCAGTAATATGGTCTCATCAATCAAGTCTTATCAGCAGAAGGCTGAGTCAACTGGTCTCCACCCTACAACGTTCCAAAAAGAGCCATCACCTTCGAGGAAGAGTACGCCCGTCGAATGGACCAGCCCACAGCAACTCACTTGTTATCAATCTTCTAATTATGGATCTCGAGGTTGCCAGAATCCTCGTGGAATTGGGAAGCATGGTCAACGTCATCTTCCTTGATACTCTCAAAAGGACGAACGTCTAGCTTGGAAAAGTCATACCAACGCCAAAGCTATTAACCGGTTTTTCGGGCATAACGCTATGACTCTCAGATCGATCAACCATCCGGCAAGTTGAGATTGCCCATCCATATTGCTTGATGTTGAGTTGAACTGTCTCCATCCAACTCACCATCAGGCGAGTTGGATCAGCTTATCCAACTCGGCTGATGGTGATTTAGATTTTATCTATCCAACTCGCCATAAGGCGAGATTGGACCAGCATCACCTGTCTTGGTCCATACTAGTCTCTCCTTTGATGTTAGACCACACTATCTCTTGTTTTTCTTGACTGGAGTTACCGTTGGAACTTTATGATAAA
The DNA here is from genome assembly GCA_905132765.1 of Moricandia arvensis. Lineage (NCBI taxonomy): Eukaryota > Viridiplantae > Streptophyta > Magnoliopsida > Brassicales > Brassicaceae > Moricandia > Moricandia arvensis. The sequence goes on from CAJHQP010001530.1 coordinate 7,453, forward strand.
AATCGTAGAGACGTGTTTTCCCATATAAATTCAAATTGGTTGTATAAAAAGGTAACTGTTGACTTTACACCAAAGTTTCCTCGACTATACAAGTAATTTGAACTATTTATAAAAACGACATCTGATATCACTAAAATTACCCTAAGGAGTGATATTTACAATTTCAAATAAGAGGTCGAGTTGTCTTAGTTAGGGATTGAACCAACAGGGAGCGTGTGCATACAATAAACTCAATCAATCGCGATTAAGCTAGTCTAATAGATTTAATATGCAGTAAATAAAGTAAAGCAGGTCGAACAAGGTAGTTTTTCTATAGAGATTGATTGGGTTGTTTGTTGGAAAGATGGTTTTCTAGATCTAGGGTTTCAGGCAAGTGAATTATAATGGATAAGATGCATGAAGTTATTAATATGAGAGAACAATAATTAACTAGTATGACCCCTCTTGTCCAAACTCTCGTATGCGGATACAGAAGTGCACCGTCGATCGATGGCTAAGGACTGACATAGATCGACGCTAATCAGACATGAAGTTGTTCACTATGCTAATTAGATCAGCTCTCGCATGTATCTAATAGCCTAGCTCAATGGAATCAATTCTTGCACAGAACCTACTCTCGTTGTTGTCCATGTCATATGTTCAGGTTTCTAGTTAGCTACTCTAAAACGTAAGCATTAAACACAATTCTAAAGATTGATATCTCTTCATCCTAGCAATCCTATTTTGGGCTAGTTCATCAATAGCATTATGAACACTATCACTCTAGCCGTCTTAAACAAACACATCCAGATCCATCTTAAGGGATAGATCTTCTCACATCCGACTAGGATAAATAGCGTGCTATAAAAGACATTTGTAATTTTGGTCAGCACTTCTGGATGACTTAAAATTCTTCTCTAGAAAGATGCTCGACTCTGACCAGACAAGTTGAATAAGCCGAGAACCTATCGCGGAATTTAAATTGGAACGTAGTTAGGGAAATATCGCAACAGGCAAACCGAAATTTGATTAGTCATCGCAGGACGTCAAACCGAAAGTAAACTAAGGTCTTACCCGAAACCCAACACACTGGTCTCTAACGTCTCAAGGCATGATATCGAAAAGATACGATATCTAGAAAGCATATCTTTTCATCCGGATCAAAATGCTCTCGAAACTTTGAGAGCTTCTCAAACATCTCAGACGAGTAACGAATAGGATGATCCACAAAGAGGGGTGGATGGCGAGATGGCAACTCGATTTTTTCCCCTACACATAAACAAAACCCAAACATTCTCGAAACCGTTTTTGATAAAAAAACGCGGTTCAGACAAAAGCCGACAAACGACAGATTTTCAAAGCCGTACATAACCAGTCTTGTTCCATGATACTTTGACCACACTTGGCCGAAAATGAACAAATAGCGTAAGCATACTATAATAAAAGGGAACACATTCCCAAATAAGTCGCTGCCAACCTTATGGTCAGTCATCAAGACCAAAGTACCCAGTTATCGACCTCCTGAACGAGTAGTCGTGTACGTCGAGGGAAGCCGTTTGCTGGTTCATCTCGCCCATCTCATCGGCGGCTTTCGTCTCGGTCTCCACCGTATCAAGAGAAGCAGGAATCGGGTTCCACTGCTCCAAAATGCTCTGCTCGATTTGAGAAATAGCCAAGTCCCTATCTCTCTCGTTCATGCGCCCAGTTTGCCCATTCTTGACTTCGACCCTTCCTCGACCGGCAAGTCCGGCTGAAATCGAGAGCTGTGGAGAGCAACAGCACGGCAAACCCGCTTCGGGGTAAACATATCCCAAAAGGATGAACGTCCACAGAGCATGTCTCGGGCGGTGTTCAAGCTCCCCAAACTCAGAGGAAGAGGATTAGTCTCTACAAAACCAAAAAACAAGCACGTAAGATCGAACGTCATCAAAACTGAATCTTGAGGACACTCAATCAGGATTACCTTTCCGACACCATCTGGTCCTAAAGATGGGAAAGCCTTTCGCTTCTATAGATGTATCGTTAACACATACAATGAAGAAGTACTCTCTCCAGTCATGATAGTTTGACACGAACTCCGTTATGAGCGTCATGCCCGGCTGAGTCCTCAGCTAAACTATGGCCAAATTCCCCAGGGCTCCAGCATAGCTTCAATGCGGTCAGCATCAAGGGTCATGCCCAGTTCATAACTCATCTCTAAAATCCCGATGATGCGCTACAAACCACACGGGTTTATCTGACCGATCGATAGCTTGAATCGGTTGAAAAGCTGCGCAATGACTTCATGGAGGGGAAACCATAGATGTCACTCCATCAAGTAAGCCTCACAACATGTGAAGTATCCCTTGGACGGAGATTCGGCTACTTCCCCAGCTTCCGGGAGACGAAACTCAACTAACTTTGGAACTTGGCAGAAGCCTGGATGGCAGAAAGCCCATCCGGGCAGCTCTTACTCGGACAACCCTCCACGGCGTTACCACAGAACAGAGGAATATACCACGTACCAGGCCTAGGAGGCTTTACTTCTCCCCTGACCACCCAGTATACCTCGGCCTCCTTAGGATCAACCAAGTGTACCGAGAACTCCATCTTAGGCCCAACATCGTTGTGTTGCAAAGTAGAGCCATCAAGAACGAAACGATCATGGCGAGACCTGGTGGAAGCTTTCTCCTTGAAGACATGATAAAAAAAAATATACCAAGGGGAGAGAAGAGAGGAGAAGGTATTTTAATCTTAGAAAATTGTTTGTGGAAATGTGCAAGTAAAGAATTTGAAAACTTACTCTACATACTTATATAAAAGAATTCACTATTCAACTTTGGATTTTCAGACGTTGGATTCTGCCTAACTTACTAGACATGCCTAAACCGATCTCAAGAACATCACGATCTAACGAGCTGTGGGACTAACTGAAGGGGTCAAAATCGGTTTCGACGGAATCAACGTCAAAAACTTTCCGAGAAATGTCCTTTTTGAGAAAAGAGAGAGAATATTTTTTTTTAAAAGAAGAGCGGGAAAATCGAATTTCAAGTTTCGTATAAACTCTGTAAAAGGGTTCTCACAATAAGTCCTCGAGAAAGGTTACTCTAGACCTTGGATAAACGGATCCCCGAGCATCGAAACAGCAAAATGACTCAAAGGCTCGATATTCAAGCTCCCCGAACGGAGGAATCGGACCAAGCAAGCCGTCCAAATCGCCGACCGGGCAAGTTGGATCGACCAAGACGACCAACTTACCCATTGGGCGAGTTGGGTTGATATAGCTTATTTATTACTAGTTCAGCCCATGTTCTAGGCTTTATTTAGGGTCTATTATGTGTGTCTAGGATATGTTTTCGAGTATTTACGGATCCAGGGACATTTTGGATATAAATGGAGATACTTGGAGCTTTTGGAGCATTTAGAGGAGAAGAATCCGTAGCTGGCTGTTTGAGCAGTCTATGTACAAGATTGTCGTCGATCGACAACACATCCTTGGATTCGACCGATGCTGAAAGACCAAGGTCGATAGATGTTTCACACTTGCCACCGATCGACGCCCAACTCACAAACAACCGACTGAAAAGCCCTAGTTCAGAGGACATAAGAGAAGAATGCTCTAGACGAGTTTTAACCTAGATTTAGGGTTTTTATATTTATGCTCATGTATTGAGAGTAAGGAGTGTGTGCAAGGAAAAAAATACAAGCTTAGGCAAGGCTTAACACAACTCACAAAGTTTTATATTTTTAGGATTTTAGAGAAGAAGATTCATAACTCCTTAGGGAGATTTGTATTGGAACCCTTGTAGTTTATCAATGCATTCTATTCAGAGTATTGTTCTTTCTTTGATTATGTCTGAGAAGTCATCAACTAGATTTAGGGTTGAAAGATAACAAACATGTAGTAGCCCAAAATTACGATTGCTAGTTAAGTTAATATCCATCAGTTAAGTTGTGCTTAATGCTTGCATTCTAGAATAGCTAACTAGGATTTCGAAAGTAGGACATGGACGACTACGAGAGTAGGTTCTGTGCCGAATAGATTCCATTGAAATAGTCTGCTAGGCGCATGCGAGAGTTGGTCTAATAAGTCTGGTGGACTTATCAAATCTTGTTCACACTTCATTCTGATTTCACAGTCGATCCACTTCAGGCCTTAGCCGTCGATCGATGGTCTTTCCTTTTGCTTGCATACGAGAGTTGGAGTTAAAAGGGTCGGAATAGTTAATTTGAGTGCTCGCATATTTAAACATCTGTGTTTCCTATCCACTATAATCCATTAGAATTGAAACCTTAAATCTAGCATATTTACATTTGCATCAGGTTATTTATTAAAATATTTCCATATTTTCATTATAAGTATATTTCCATATTGCATCTCTACTTTTTGATAAAGAATATTTCCTTACTTGATTATTTGCCAACCAATATATATATATTCACCTAGCTTAATCTTTAGAAATAAGAAATATATTGTGTGACATTGCACCCTGTGGATTTGATCCATAAGTACTAAATCTGATCTCTTTTGGCCAGAGTACTATTTTTGTGTTAAAAACTAGAGTTAATTTGATAATGACTTGTTTAGGATATTTATATTCTGCTAGAACAACTAAAACACGCATGTCAAATTTGGCATGTTTGCCGGGGAGCATTGATCGCCATTAGATTTAATTTCTAGGATTTAGTCTAGGTTTGTTACTACTTTTAAGTTAATAAATTTCTGTATTCCTTGTTTTCCAGGTGCATGCAAAGACACACCAGAAACAATAAAGGACAAGAACTACTATTCTCTGACCCCGATAGAATCCAGCGTATGATCCAAAAAGAATACGACAATCGATCGACAGAAACAACTCCGCATTGACCAACACTTCTTTACGGACAGCATCGACCGACATCTTAACTTGAACATCGACCGACGCTGTTCATTTTGGGATCAAAATCGGCTACGATTGAATCAACGTCAGAAACCTACCAGGAAATGCGCCCTTTGTGAAGGCATGAGATAATATATCAAAAACAAAGGGGAACGGGAAAAATCGAGGTCAAATCCAGGCTGAAGGCGAAGGAACGGTCTGCATAGATGAGCCATCATGAAGAGTTTGTCTTAATACCTCGAGTAAACGTGTCCCCGAACGACAATACGACGAAACGACTAGAAGACTCGATCATCCAACTCCCCGGACAGAAAAAGTTGGCCGAGCAAGACGTCCAACTCGTCTAACGGGCAAATAACACCACAAGAATCGACCAACTCGCCAAATGGGCAAGTTGGTCAATGCAGGCCGGCCAAGTTGCTCGTTCGACAAGTTAGACAACACGGACCAACAAACTCGCCCGTTTGGTGAGTTAGTAGGCATCGCTCAACCAACTCGCCCATTCGGCGAGTTGCATGGGCCAAAACTACCTACTCACCCGTTCGGCGAGTTAGACAAACCACACTCCCCAAACGGGCGAGTTAAAAAGCACAAGCAATTTGACTCGCCTGTTCGGAAAGTCGAATCAATCAATCCATTTGACCATTTCCTCGTAGGTCTCTCTTTCAAAACTTGATTGAACTTATCTTTTTCGGCACAATCAACCACTCGGTTAAAGTCGGTAGGATGTCACAAATTGTGGATTTCTTGGTCATAGGTTGAGCCACGTCTTAACGCGATCGGACGAACCCCATAGTTGAACTCAATGCAAGCAGTCCCGTCAACATACCACATGTGTCTCAAATTCTCAACCCCTCGTGGAATCGAGACCATATGGGGACATCAGAGAATCTCGCGAGTTTGCTTCGCTGCATAATCAAAGCGGAAGAACTCATCAGTTGAGGTTCCGCCTAAAAAGAAAAAGAAATCGTTTGCCGTTGACAACGCCCCAGAATAAGATGAGACTGAAATCTTTTGGTAGTCGTGAGTAGCCGAATCTTTGGAAGGAAAACACTATCCAACCTGTGAGCCAGTTGTCTTGGTATGCTTAGACGAAGTATTCCCAGATCGATGCATTGAAATCGATGCGAACTTGAGCGAGTCTCTAAATTCAGCTCATATCTTATCTGAAGAAGAACTTGCACACGTTTGCGTGGGCTGCGGAAGATATGCCGGGAATTTACATCAACGTCACATGTCATGAGATCTCCTGTCAAACAGACGAGATGAAAGTTGGGACCAGAACGCGCTAGTGCAGTTAACGACGAGTCAAAAAACTCCTCAAAGTCGGATCCATAACAGAGGTTAGGTATCATGGCTTGATCGTTAATCCAGTCGTCGTCAAAAATAAGAACGGCAATTGCCGAGTATGCATTGATTTCACCGACCTCAATAAGGCATGTCCAGAGGATAGCTTCCGACTGCCACACATTGATCGCTTCGTTGAAGCAACGGTAGGGAACAAATTCTTTTCCTTTGTGGATGCATTCTCCGGATACCATCAGATCCGGATGAACCCGACTATCAAGAGAAAACCGCATTCATAACCGACCGCGGAACTTACTACTACAAGGTAATGTCGTTCGGTCTCAAGAATGTTGGCGCAACCTATCAACGACTCGTCAACCGTATGTTCTCCGTGCAACTCGGAAAAAACGATGGAGGTATATATCGATGATATGCTTGTAAAGTCTCTCAAGGAGCGCGATCACATCACTCACCTCCAAGAGTACTTCAAAGGCTAAACCTACACAACATGAAACTTAACCTCGAAAAGTACGGGTTCGCAGTAACATCAGGAGAATTTTTGGCGTATCTCGTCATTTTTTGTGGAATCGAGGCTAACCTGAAACAGATCACGGCGCAGATCAAAATGGAATCTCCAAAAACAAAGCGAGAGGTGCAAAGATTAACTGGGAGATTTGCAGCACTCAACCGCTTCCTTACACGATTAACGGATAAGTGTTTCCCTCTCTACGACACTCTAAAGGGAAACAATGTACCAAAGAATGTGAAAAGTCTTTCCAACAGCTTAAACACTACTTGGCCACTCCCCCGGTATTCGCAAAACCTGTAGAAAGGGAACCATTGTTCCTATACATCGCAGTATCAACCATGGCTATGAGCGCTGTCCTTATCCAACACGAACAAAAGCCTATTTTTTAAAGTGAGAAAAACTTTGCTCGATGCAGAGATACGTTATCCAATGATGGGAAAATTGGCACTGGCGATCGTAATGGCAGCACCAAAGCTAAGGACATACTTCCACTCCCATACGATCGTAGTGCTCACATCATTCCCACTGCGGACTATCTTGCATAGCCCCAATCAATCAGGAAGGTTAGCAAAATGGGAAATCAAGCTAAGCGAGTACGACATCGAGTATTAAACGAAAACTTGCGTGAAATCACAAGTACTTGCTGATTTCTTAGTAGAACTCCCTGAAGGGTGCACAACCACTCAAGAATCAGAGATTGGGATCCGACTCATGTCACCAACAGGGGAAGTCTTGAACAGTCATTCCGACTGATCTTCCACGCCTCAAACAATGAAGCCGAGTACGAAGCTGTGATCGCAGGTTTATGATTGGCTCATGGCTTAAAAGTACGTAACATGCATGCCTACTGCGATTCCCAACTTGTGGCAAGCCAATACAATGTGGAATACGAAGCAAGGGACGAAAAAATTGATGCTTACTTAAAACTCGTTCGAAACTTAGGTCAAAGTTTTGGTTGACAGAGAACTCTACAATTGGAGATTTTTCAGGCCGCTCATGACCGAATAAAACGACCAACTCGCCCATTCGGCGAGTTGAACCCGTCTAACTCGTGGAAACGGGCAAGTTGGACCAGGCGCACTGTCCAACGCACTCATTTGGCAAATTTGATCAACCCCTTCTGACTCGCCGTAAGGTGACACGGACCAGACCTTATGCCTTTCGTTAAGCCTCAATGATCCCATTCCTTGTTTCTTTTCGATCGGAGTTACCGTTGGAACTTTACGATTTGGAAACCGCAAAAACTCGTTTTCTGGTATGAAGTTTGGATTTATTGTATGAATCGGCAATGGATAACTAAACACCTTAAGCTGCCTCCACTATACGATAAATTTGAACTCTCTTAGGAATCACTGCCGTTTCATGAGCGCTCTTTTGATAAACCGTGAAAACGTTTCAGTCAAAAATGCCCAAGAGGGTCTAAAACGCGACTAAAAGGCCTCTCGCGATTTTTTAAACCAAGCACAATGATACTGTGATAGTTTATCTTTTATTGCAGGAGAAGATAAATTTCAAGTTCGGAAGATAAATGTCAACTTTCCGAGATAATGATAAGGATCGAGAAGAAAAAAAAATCCCAAAACATGATAAACTCAGCCTGCGGGCTAAAATGGAAAGAGAAACCAAACTAGAAGGAATATATAAGGGGAGTTAAAGCTAAAGGCGGGGGGGGGGGGACCGAAGACTTAGACCTAGAAAAACTTTGCTAGCTTAAGAAAACTTAGAATTTAGGCGGTGTGATTTTAGTTAGACTCTTTTCGTCTTTGTTCTGAGACTGACTTAGATAGCAAAACTTTGTATGTCTTGTCTTTCGGAGAACCTTGTAACTTTGTTCTTATCAATCAAAATACGCCTCTATGCAAATTACTTTCGATATTCTGTTAGCTTTGTCTCTTTCGTTTTTGTGTGTTTAGGCAGATAAACCTGGGATTTCTGGGAAAGTCGAGTTGACTTGACTTCCCTTATTTTACATAAAATCGACAGTGCGAATTTTTGTTCCTACATCATACCAGATGGCTTTAGACAGCCAGTGAGGGAAATTTTTTGCATTAGGAGTCCTGCAGAAGCTACCTGATTGATAGAGAATTTGGCAGCTAGCAAAAGCATTCGTAAAAATGATCATGAGAGGAGAAGATCAGCCCCTACACTTAACAAGGATCAAATGGAAGAAGTAAAAGCCAAGTGAGATAGTGTTCAGAGGTTTCTGAAGAAGCAAGTAGGCTTCGCAGAGGGTGTTGAAGCAATATGATCTGATAATGAGAAATGTGAAGAAGAAAATGAGAAATTTATTGGAAATGGATTCCATAGATATGGGAATTAGAGCAACAGAATCTCTTATGGAAATGGTCATAGGAGTGGCTACAACCAAGGATCACATCAAACAGAGACCCTACAACAATGATTGAGCCTATGGAGCCTATAACTATCAGAACACCCCATCAGATACCCATTTGAACGAAACTGAAGCTGTAATTGACAAGATTCGACAGTAGACTTCAAAGGAAAGATTGATGTTGTCTATACCAATCTCAACACATGGTTTGAAGCTCTTAACACCCATGTCAAGAAACTAGATAATCAAGTGGTTCACACCAGTGAGGCTTTGAGGAGACAAGAAGTTTTGATCAAGGAAATGATTAAGGCTGGACAGAAGCATTACTCCAGTGCTATCACTGATGATGATTTTTGGGAAGTTGTGGAAGATATTAGGTATCAAGAAGAGGAAATTCGTAAGAAACCCATACTCAGTTTGAACGACCATCCCTCGACACCCCAAGCTGACCATAGATGGACGGCACCATAGAGATGGACATCGATCGATAGCCAGACCCTACCAACGGTCCACGGTTGATCAAAACAGAAGTATGTTTGTTTCCAAGTATAGACCTAAGACTTATATACACTTATAATAACTCGACCCCACCCTACCTAAACCCAGACAGACAGGTATTTATGTACCTATGGTGATGGAGAAAGCAATGGATGGACGTACTATAAGAAAGAAGAATTTTCCTGACAAAACACTTGAACCGAGTTGTTCGAAGGTAGTTCGGTGTAAGAGATCAGTTCGGATGCGCTACATGGAATTACGACTTGATTGTGTCTGAAATGTTACATCTGACATGCGGGTTTATTGTTCTAGCAGGGTATAAATATCCTAAACAATTATTTATCAAATTAACCCTAGTCTTAACACACATATAATACTCTTGCCAAGAGAGATCAAGTGTAGAAGTTAGGGATCGAATCCACAGAGAGCAATGACACATAATAGATTTCTTATTTCAAAAGACTACGCTAGGTGAATATATATATTAGTGGCAAATAGATAGCTAAGGAAATATTTCTTATGAAGATGTAGAGATGCAATTTGGAAATATGCTGATAATGCAAATATGGAAATATTCTAATAATGCAAATGTGCAAAAGCAAATAAACTAACTAGATTTGAATGTAAATATGCTAGATCTAGGGTTTCAAGCCTAATGGATTATAGGGAATATGAACCACAAAAATGTAAATATTCTAGAAATCAATTATTAACTATTTTGACCCTTTTAACTCCAACTCACGTATGCGAGCAAAAGGAAAGACCATCGATCGACGGCTAAGGCATGATGTCGATCGACGGTGAAATCAGAATGAAGTGTGAACGAGATTTGATAAGTCCACCAAACTTATTAGCTCTCGCATGCGCCTAACAGCCTAGTTCAATGGATTCTATTCTGGCACAGAACCCACTCTCGTACTAGTCCATGTCCTACTTTCGAGATCCTAGTTAGCTACTCTAGAATGCAAGCATGAAGCACAACTCAATTGATGGATATTAACTTAGTCTAGCAATTCTAGTTTTGGGCTAAACCATGATTGATATCATTAAACCCTAAATCTAGTTGATAACTACTCAGGCATAATTAAAGAAAGAACAATAGTCTGAATATAATGCATAGATAAAATATTGGGGTTCGAATACAAATTCCCCTATGGAGTTATGAATCCTCTCCTCTAAAAATCCTAAAACTATAGATAGAATAAAGCTCTGTAAGTTGTGCCAAGGGTAGCCTCAACAATGATATAGATACACATAAATATAAAAATCTAAAACTTAGGTCAAAACTCGTCTAGGGCATTATCGTCATTAGTCTCTAACTTGGGCTTTAAATTTGCTGTCTGCGATTTGGATGTCGATCGATGGCAAGTGTGCAGCATCGATCAACCTTGGTCTTTTAACATCGGTTGACTCCAAGGTTGTGTCATCGATCAACGACAGTCTTGTACTTAAACTCCTCAAATGGTCAGCTACGAATTATTCTCCTCTAAATGCTTCAAAAGCTCCAAGTATCTCCATATATCTCCAAAACGTTTCTGGACCTGTAAATACTCCAAAACGTAGCCTAGACCCACATAATAGACACTAAATACAGCCTATAACATGACCTAAAACTGGTAATAAATAAGCTATATCAACTCCCACAGACTTAACCTTTTGTTTGTCCTCAAGCAAACTAAGCCTGTGAAAGAGGTTTTGATAAGCGGAGGCTCACATAATGTCTAAGTGTAACTGTCATCCTACTTTGTTGCAACCACATCCTATCAAGTAAATCACAGAAAAACTTTATATACACTATCCTAGTATAGCAACCAAATCCATTGTACCAACAAATTAGCAAATATTAGTCTGACTTACCCCTCTAGTGATTTCATTTCTTTGCATTAAATAAAAGTTTAGGCTTTACCTTGGGAATATTGATCAAAAGACACATGGACTCTTACCTTTGCAAGTATTTGAGCAACTAGACACAAAGTCTTCTCTGATTCCTTTGTTCCCCCTTTTCTCTCTGAATCTTTCTAGATCTCAAAGTTAATGGACAATGATGCTCATACAGCCCATCTAGCCATCTCATTGTAGGCGAATAGTGGGGTCATCGGTAATGTACCTACCCCTCGCTTCCAGCAATGTGTGATTGTTCCTCCATTTCAGAATAGTAGGGTCATCGGTAACGTAACTACCCTACTGCATCTCTGGAAGTCATCTCAATCTTTTAAGCTATTAGGCAGATGTAGAAGAGAATGAGAAAAGGGAACAAAAGGTGCAATGACTTGTCCCTACATACTTGGAGAAGTAATCCGATCTAGTGTATACCAAGCCCAAAGCAAGCAAATAATGTCAGGATTAGTGTTGGAAATCAGCTTCGATTCCTTCAAACTTTCTAAGCAAGTTTGATGCAGTGGCAGCATGATCCACTTTGGTATCTCTAGTAATCTCTTCAAACAACCTTCTAAAAATTGTGCGAAAGTGTGGTTAGTCAATAATAAAGTTGATCATAATCTCTTTCTTGACTCAATAAAACTTTTTGGAAAACTTAATATATATACATATATATATATATAATAAATAAAGCTCAAAACAAATCAAATAGCATTAGCGAACCTCCCCCAGACTTAAATTACATTGTCCCTAGGGTAATCCATCCCGGATTGGTTAGAAAAAGTTAAATCGTAAGTGAAAAGTTCAAATAGAAAACTCGACACTTCTCTTTGTGAGAGAGTGTGGATCGATGGTAGGCATGTGGGGTCGATCGATGGTAGGCATGATGGTGCCTCTATTGTGTCGATCGATGGTGGACTTAAACAGTCTACAAAACAAAGTAAAACTCGAAATAAATAGTAGTATAACTAAAAACGAAATAAAAACTTACTAAATAGTGGGTTGCCTCCCACTCAGCACTTGGTTATAGTCTTAAGCTCGACGTTGTGAACTTTAGTATGGAGGTGGATCAACACTTGGAAAACAAGTGTCTACATCTTCTTTGCTCTTCTGAAACCATGTACCAATAAAGCTCCTAATTGTCTCATCTCGTAGGGTTTTCTCATTCCTTATAACCACTCTAGCAAACTCCATTGAATGCATTCCCCCTTGTAGTTATGAATCTTCCTTTGGAGTTATGAATCTTCTCCCCTAAAAATTCTAAAACTATAGATAGAATAAAGCTTTGTAAGTTATGTCAAGCGGAGCCTCAACAATGGCATGGAAACACATAAATATAAAAAACCTAAAACTTAGGTCAACACTCATCCAAGGCATTTTCGTCATTCGTCTCTAACATGGGCTTTAAATCGGCTGTCTGCGGTTTGGATGCCGATCGATGGTAAGTGTGCAGCATCTATCGACCTTTGTCTTTTATCATCGGTCGACTCCAAGGTTGTGTCGTAGACTGACGACAGTCTTGTACATTGACACCACAAATGGTCAGCTACGGATTATTCTCCTCTAAATGCTCCAAAAGGTCCAAGTATCTCCATATATCTCCAACATTCATGGACCTGTAAATACCCAAAACATAGCCTAGACACACATAATAAACCCTCAATTGAGCCTATAACATGGCCTAAATGTTGTAATAAATAGACTATATGAATTCCTAAGTATTTTATGAAGGTACGCTAATGAGAAAGAGATTGGTGGCTTTACTAAAGAGAGTCCTAAGAATACCTTTAGAAAACCCACTCGAGGAATCTTATTACACTCACATATTGTGGATTTTCTTCAGAGAAACGAAGGCGACTGATGAATAAATTGAAAGAATGTTTAATTATCTTTGGGAGATGGTAAAGCAGATGATTAAGTAGAAGAAGAAAAACAACCCTAGAAAGTTTGTGGTTCCCTGCAGCACATGGGAAATGACTACCCTCATGCTCTCTGCGACACCGGCTCTTCAGTAAGCATTATGCCAAAAACTATGGCAGAGGTGCTCAGCTTAAAGGTGGAACGTTCTAGTGATTCATTCACTTTTAAGGATTGCTCTTAAGGTAAAATTAAGTAGGAATACTCAAAGAACTCCAAGTGCAAATCGGTTATGCCTTAAATCTTGTAGACTTTTATGTCTTGGACATCCAAGTAGAGCAAAATTCATCCCTGCTACTTGGAAGATCTTTCATGGCCATGGTAGGAGAAATATGCGACATGACGACAAACAGGTTGTATGTTTCCCTTATTGATCAAAATCATTATTATGAACCCGTTCAAACTAGAACAAAGACTTCTCTCATTGATTTTCTTCAGGGACCAGGAGAATGAGTCAGAGATGATGGAGCATTTCAAGAAAGAAAAGAAGTCAGCTGATGGAGCATTTCAAGCAAGAGAAGGAGTCAGATGATGAACCAAGCCTGCAATTTCAAGCATGAGAAGGAGTCAGATGATGGAGCATCGATCGACAACCAACCTTTACAATCGATCGATGTTGTCAATCAACAATCTATCGAAACCCACCCTTTGACATTGATCGACGACCCTGACCTAGGTAATGACATGGTTTACCAAGAATATGAAACTTATTATCTTGAAAAAGAAGTAATAGAGTACCGTGCTCTTGCACTTGAGGAAGCTGGAAATTTCAGAGGACCCATGGAACCAGGAATGCAACATCCATGTTGGGTCAAAAACGGTAATTTTGAAATTAACGTTCAGGATTGCTATGACTATCCCCTGAAGGAAACTCGTTCCGAACAATTGTACAATTGAGTTTCAGGACAACCAAGAACCATGCACATTTTTCTAATCGCCCATGGGCGATTAGTTGGTCAACGTCTAGTCGCCCACGGGCGATTAGACACGAATACATTGTCTAGTCACCAATGGACGCTTAAACTCTTAACGCCTAGTCTCCCACATGCGACTAGACAACCAGCATTTTCTAGTCGCCCATGGGCGACTAGATGAGAAACACCATCTAGTAGCCAATGGGCGACTAGACTCGGAACACTGCCTAGTTGCGCATGGGTGACTAGACACAGAACATCGTCTAGTCGCCCATGGGCATCTAGACACTCACCAATGTCTAGTCGCCCTTGGGCGATTAGAACACACCGTCCTTACCATCCTCTCAATCCTATATTTTCTAATAAGTCTCTTGTTTCGTTTTAGTTGGAGCTTCCGTTGAAGTTTTACGATAAAAATCTTAAAACATGTTTTCTCGCCAAAACTTCAATACAATCGTGTAAAACAAGAATGATTAACTTAAACACCGACATTGTCTCGATCAGATGAGTGGTGTGTTATTTTTCAGAACCAATCATTATATAAATGTATAGAGGGCGAATTCTCCGAATGAAATCGTAAAAATCATCAAAGTTGTAAAATGGCCCAAAAGGGGTCTAAAACCTGATAAAGGTACACTTACGATTTTAGATGAGAATGAACCCAACTGAAATGACGGTCTACCGGATTCCCCCAAAGGATAAAAGGATAAGAAGATATTTTTCAAGTTTCAGGATTATTATTGAAATCAAGAAGATAAGGAAGGATTCCGTGGAAGATAAACTCGAATCGGGGGCAGAAAATCAAAGACAACCGACCTAGGAGACCAAAAAAAAGAAGAGTAGAGACAAGGAGCAGGGGGATCTGGAAATTAGGTTTTGGGGAAAATTATTGCTAGCTTTAGGATAACTTAGGATCTAGACGGCTAGACTAGCGAGTTTGAAACTTATAACGTTTTACTATTCAGTTTCTTCTGTTCTCCACTGTTGAATAATTTCCGTCCATCTTGTTTTCAGTGAATCTTGGTAATTTTACTTCGTCTTAATCAATAAAACGCCTCTGTGCAATCTCCTTTGATATCTTGTTATTGTCTCTTTTTCGTATTTTTGGGTTTACGTATGGAATCCGTGACCTCAAGGAAAGTTTGGGTTTCTTGACTTTCCTTCATTCATTAAAATCGACAATGTGAATTTTGGTTCCCGCAGTTTGGCGCTAAAAGGTGGGGATCAGATTCTCTTACCTCATATTCACCAAACGATCTGGAATCGGTATGTCTAACCAAACAAAAATCGCCGATATTTATTTCAAGGACAGAGCAACGGCCGATCAGGCAACAACCCTCACAACTATATCCCTGTCATTCAGTTGACGATCCAGGATATCGATGTCGCAAGAGTATTGGTCGACACTGGAAGCTCGGCCATATTATCTCCAAGCATACCCTCGAAAGCATAACAATCGATCTCTCTAGAATCATAGAGAGTTCAAGCCCGATAGTGGGATTTTCGGGAGAAGCTACTATGACCCTCGGCTTAATTAACCTCGCGTTAAAGCTAGAAGCATAACCAAAATCGTGGGAATTTTAGTTGTCAATCGCCCTGCATCATACAACGCAATCATGGGCGTTCCATTGCTTAATTTCAAGCAAGATATCCCTTTAATGAGGCGTTCAATTGCTTAATTTCAAGCAAGATATCCCTTCAACCTACCACTTGTGTGTCAAATTTCCAACTACCTCCAAATCAAAACAATATGGGAGATCGGAAAATATTGTAAGTCTGTTTTGCCGCAGAATTAAAGCGAAATAACTCAACAACATAACTCAACAAAAGAAATCGACTTCTGTCGAAAACGCTCTAGAACAAGATGAAAAGGAAAACTTTTGGAAATTACGGAAAGCTGAGGCCATAGAAGAACTGCACAAACCGACTTGTGAACCCATTGTGTCAATATGTCTCGACAAGAAATTCCCTGAGGGTTGCGTTGAATCGGTGCTAATCTTTGCGAGCCCTTGAAAACGGAGCTTATAGCCTATCTGAAAATGAACTTGTACACGTTTTCTTTGGTTGCGGAAGACATGCCCAGGGATGAACATCAACATAACATGTCACGAATTCAACGTCGACCCAACTTTCAAACCCATAAAACAAAAGAGATGAAAACTGGGGCCACAACGCGCCAGCGCAGTCAAGGTCGAGGTCTATAAACTCCTCAAATTTGGGTACATAACAGAGGTCAGATACCCGGACTGGCTCGTGAACCACGTAGTGGTCAAAAAGAGAAACGGAATGTGGCGAGTTTGTATTGATTTCACCAATCTCAACAAGGCATGTTCGAAGATAGCTTCCCATTACCACACATCGATCGATTGGTGGAAGCAACGACATAAAATGATCTCATATCTTTCATGAACGCTTTCTCAGGATACAACCAAATTATGATGAATCCCAACGACCGCGAGAAAGCTGCATTCATTACAGATCGTGTCACCTATTGTTACAAAGTAATGCTTTTGGTTCTTAAGAACCCAGGCTCGACTTACCAACGACTCGTAAACCGCATGTTTTCTGAGCAATTCGGAAAAATCATGAAAGTTTACATCAGTGATATTCTCCTAAAATCTCTGAAAGGATGCGATCACGTCGCCCACCTGCAAGAACGTTTCGAAACACTAAATGTGCATAACATGAAACTAAATCCGGCCAAATGCAGGTGCACAAGGGAATTATGGGAGTTCCTCGGGTATCTAACCACGTATTGTGGAATCAAAGATAACCCCAGGCAGATTAATGCACTGATCAAAATGGCCTCTCCAAGGATAAAGCAAGAAGTAAAAATTTAACAGGGAGAGTAGCAGCGCTTAATCGCTTCATCTCGCAATCAAAAGACAAATGCTTACCCTTCTACGACACCATAAAAGGGAAGAAAAAATTTGAGTGGTCCGAAGAATGCGAAAAGCTTCCCAATAGCTGAAGCATTACGTAACCACTCCCCCAATTCTTGCAAAACCCGTCGAAGGGGAACCATTATTCCTATACATCGCGGTATCCACGACAGCAGTAAGCGGTGTTCTCATCAGAGAAGAACGCGGTGAGCAAAAACCGAGTTTTACGTAAGTAAAACCTTGCTGGATGCCGAGACGCGGTACCCTCTAGTGGAGAAGCTGGTACTCTCCGTCTTGAAATCAAGGCGAAAATTGAGACCGTACTTCCAGTCGCACGCTATCGTAGTCCTCACATCATTCACAATACAAACGATTTTGCACAGCCCTAGTCAATCTGGGAAGTTAGCAAAGTGGGAAGTCAAACTAAGTTAATATGACATCGAGTATTGGGGGAAACTTGTGCGAAGTCACAAGTACTCACCCATTTCTTGGTAGAACTCCCCACGAAGGGCACCCCAAACGAAGAACCAAATTTGACATGGACCCTTCATGTCGATGGGTCTTCATCCAAACAAGACTCGGGGATTCAAATTCGACTCACGTTGCTGAATAAGTAAGTTTTGGAGCAATCATTTAGACTAATTTTTCACGCTTAAACAACGAAGCTGAGTACAAAGTTCTCGTCGCGGGTTTTTGGTTAGCTCGCGGTCTCAAGATACTTAATATCCATGCGTATTGCGCCTCCCAATTAGTAGCAAAACAATACAACGGGGAATGCGAATCAAGTGATGAAAGGGCCTAAAACTTGTCCAGAATCTAGCTCAGAACTTCGATCAATTTGCTCGCACTCGAATTCCCCACGCGTAAAACGCTTAGGCCAACACCCCAGCGGCCCTAGCTCTAAGCACATATATATGTCTCAGAAGAGTATTCCCCGTGGAATTCATAGAGCATCCTAGCATTGGGTCACTGGTCATCGTAAACCTAATCAAATCACAAGAAGATGACGACGATGACATCCAGACCAAGGAAAATTCGGAATAATCCGATTACGGTTGCGATAAGCTATGGATGGAAATGAAGCTTAGGTACATCACCAACGGGACGCTCCCTAAAGAAAAGTGGGAAGCCCGAATATTCAAGACCCAGGCTGCGCAATACGTCCTAGTAGACGGAGAGCTCTATAAGGGAGGCTCTCCGGACCACCAATGACCTGCGTGGAAAGAGAAAAGTGCGGAAAAATTATGGAAGAGGTCCACTATGGATGTTGTGGAAACAACTCTGGCGGGAGATCCCTCGCAATCAAAATAAAACGCCATGGTTATTTTTGGCCAACAATGATCAAACATTGCGAGAGATTCGCACGGAAGTGCAAAA
This sequence comes from Moricandia arvensis, assembly GCA_905132765.1. NCBI lineage: Eukaryota > Viridiplantae > Streptophyta > Magnoliopsida > Brassicales > Brassicaceae > Moricandia > Moricandia arvensis. Next base: position 25,905 of record CAJHQP010001530.1, read on the forward strand.
AATACCAAATACACGCACCAATAATCCCTCAACCCGCATAAGTACTCTCGTTGAATTGAGCGTATTACCTGTTAATGCGATGGTCGATGGATATCTTCGATTCTATGTATAAGTCCAAACAGAAACACTTTCTCATACGCAAGCGTAAAAGATGCACAGGTCGAAAACTCCGTATGGAAAAATATTATCTGCAGACAAGGAATCCCGTACGAAATTATAACAGACAACGGATCTCAGTTCATCTCGATTAGATTTGAAGCGTTCTTAAAGAAATGGAATATACAAACTAACCAAGTCAACTCTGAGATACCCGCAAGGTAATGGCCTGGATGAAACTATTATGGGCTTAAGAAACGCTTAGACGCGAAAAAGGGTCGATGGGCGGAAGAGTTCGAAGGGGTCATATGGTCCCATCAGACGACTCCAAGACGAGCAACATGAGAAAACTCATTCGCCTTCGTCTATGGATCAGAATGCATGATCCCGGTGGAAGTCGAATTCCCTGGAATCCGCAATAGATTACTCCCAGAACCTGAAGACTTGAAAAACCTGATGCTATTAAACGATCTCGACGTCATGAACGAGCGCTGGGACGAGGCCCTTGTCAGAATTCAAAATTATCAACAAGCGGCCGCAAAGTACTACGCCTCAAACATACGTAATCGCATATTCAAGGAAGGGGACTTAGTCCTGCGAAAAGTTTTCCAGTGTACCGCTGAACGAGATGGGGGAAAACTCGGAGCAAACTGGAAAGGGCCTTTCAAAATCATTTTAATAGTCTGACGAGGTGCATATTGTGGGAACCAAAATTTGCACAATCGATTTCCGTTGAATTAGGAATGCAGGGTAAACCCTAGCTTCCCAGAGGTCCCGGATATCTGCTAAACTACACGCCAATCAGTGAGAATATGAAGTAAAGATCGAAAAACAAAGTAAGAATCGAAAAGAGAGAAAATAGGTGTCTTATTCTGAATTTGCGTATGAGTGTTTACAACAGGATAGGAGCCTTTGCTCTGAGATCTGTCGGCGATATTCCTAGTTCTAACAACCTACGACTGCAAACCCTAGTATAGTCGCAGCTCAAATAACAAAATCAGAAAGTTGCCTAAATGCCCTAAGTGTTATGCTATGTTTTTTCTGAGTGGAGATTTTCGTGTCTCTTGCGTCATCACCCTCTAAGTCCTTATATACTTCTCTAGAGGCGGTTTTCTCTCTCCCCTTCTGCCCTTGGTAAAATTTATCGCATCGCAAAATTATTCCTTTTTTCCTTGGTCTTCATGATTGTCTTTGGAAACTTAATATTTATCCTCCGATCTTAACATTTATCTTCCGAACTTAACATTTATCGTCCGAACTTAACATTTATCTTCCGAACTTAACATTTATCCCTTCCTGCAAAATAAAAGATAAAGCCGTCACAAAGTTTGGGCTCGATTTCAGATAAAATCGCGAGTGGGCTTTTAGCTGAGTTTTAGACCTTGTTGGTCGTTTTTGACTTAGAAATTTTTACGATTTTATCAAAAAAGCATTTCTAAGACAATGTCGTCCAAGAGTTAGGATCATATGTATGTGACATGCAACTCCAGGTGCTTAATTAACCGTTACCGTCTTATATGATCGCTCGATAGTTCTTGAGAAAATGAGTTTCTTTTGCTAAAAGTCCAATGTCAACCCCGATCGTGAAAAAACAAAGATAAGTTAGATCAAGTTTCGAACGAGAGAGTTACGAGGATGTGGTAAAAAAGGATTGATTGATCTGAATCGCCGAATGGGCGAACCAGATTGCTAGTGCTCCCGAACTCTCTTGTTTGGCGAGTTGGGCGTGGCCAACTCGCCAATTGGCAAGTTGGTCGTCTTGATACTCCCAACTCCCGTTCGGTAGGTTGGGCTTGTCCAACTCCCCGAATGAGCGAGTTGGTCCCATTCTGTCAAACTCGCTCGTTCGGCGATTTTGACTGGTCCAACTCGCCGAAAGGGCGTGTTGGTCAGCCTACGCTGTCTATCTCGCCCGTTCGGTGAGTTGGATTGGTCCAACTCACCGAACGAGCGAGTTAGTTGGCTTGCATTGCATAACTCGCCCATTTGGCGAGTTGGACTGGTCAAACTCGCCGAACGGATGAGTTGGTCGGTTCTTGTGGTTTGATTTACCTGTTCGACGAGTTGGTCGTATTGCTCGGCCAACTTTTCCGTCTGGGGAGTTGGATAATCGAGTCCTCATGTCATTTCTTCGTGTTGTTGTTTGGGGATATGTTTACCAGAGGTCTTAGGACAAACTCTTCTTGATGGCTCACTTATGCAAAGCATTCCCCTGTATTCAGCTAAGACTTGACCTTGATTTTTCTCGTCCCCCTATCTCCGAGATATTATCTCTTTTTCACAAAGGGTGCATTTCTCGGGAGGTTTCTGACATTAATTCTGTCGCGACCAATTTTGACCTCAACAGTTAGCCCCCAGCTCGTTAGAATCGTAAGGTTCTAGCGAGTGGTTTTGGCAGGTTTGGTAAGTTAGGCGGAATCAACATTTGAAAAGGTCCGTTGAAAGTGGTCTACTTATTCCTCTAAGAGTGGAAGGTAGTAGGATTGGGGCTGCGCCTTGTGAAGGCTGCCTACGTACCCTTGTAAAAAGGGATCAAGCCTTTTGTAGTTCGTTCCAGAGTTAAGGTTCTTACTTCTTGTTTTCCAGTGAGACCTTTATGGTTTAGCTGTGTGTCGTTTAGATCTTATATGGCATGTTGCTACCAGTGGCATTGTATATTGGATGTTTTTCGGCCTCGAGACTAGCCTCGTAGGCTGTTTTTTTTTGTTGAGTGTGTCCATATATATGTGTTGGGACTCACAGTGTGTGGCTTTGGATCCTGACCGCTTTGCGACTTTTTAAATGAATACACTACGATTTTTACTTGACAAGGAGCTTAAGTAGATTCAGATTTTTGTTAAGTATAGAGAAAGGATACGAGTTGTCATCTCGCTCCCCACCCTTTTGGGGATCGTCCTATTCGTTGCTCATTCGATATGTTTGAGAACGTTTCAAAAGTTTCTAGAGCGCTTAGATATGCACGAAGAGACATGATTTCAGGATCTGGTATCTTTTCGATATCATGCCTTGATACATTAAGAGCAGTGTGCTGGGTTAAGGGTAAGACCTAGGTCCAATCACGGTTTTAGGGGGCGCAATGACTACTTCGGCTTTCGTTTCCTGTATCGCTTTCGACCTGATTTCATCCCACTTTAAAGTCCGCGATATGTTCTCGGCTTATGTGACATGTATGGTAGGGATCGAGCATCTCTTTTTGAAAATTTTTTAAGTATCCCGAAAGTGCTGACAAAAATTTCAGATTTCTTTTACAGCGCTATTACCTTAGTGTCGGGTGTTCGAGAGCTATCTCTACGACATGGCTTAGTCTGTTTAGGACATTAAGAGTTTGTTGTGATCAGAAACAAACTTATTTGTAGATATAATCGTTTCTGAACCTTCGTGAAGGATACATGTTTACGAGGGTTTGTATGGTTTATAGTCTTGGACGGACTGTTTTTAAGGTTAACAGTTCTTCGAGCGTTAGCGACGTCTCGTTGTGTCGAATGTTGATTTTTTATTTCGTATGATGCATTTTGTGCTGGAAATGTTTGCGGGATTGAAGATGTGTGGTATCGCAAGGTTTTTGTTTTATCATTCCGAAAGAGAAACGGTTTTGTTTGTTTCCAAGAATTAGGACCAATGGGTCGCTTAAATTTCCATGAGAATATGCGACTTCCTTCACTTTGCTTTGTGAAGATTCACCCCCCCCCCCCGAGATTTATTTCGTGTATAGTTGAGGATGCTTTGTATAGCTCAAGGAGCTTTGTTATGAGTTTTTCCTTATGTGCCGCTTTTTGATTGTAAAACGTTGTGGTTTAGAGTAAACTGCGGACATATTAAACTTGGTCGGTTGTCAACAAGTTTATGTTTTCCGTTAACCGGACGGTGGTTACGACTAAGTTTCGATATTAAGAATTTGTCGTATGATTTCCGATTCTGGGGTATACGATAGTTATTTGCACATGGTATTTTTAACCTAATCGTGGATTGTCGTTTTGCTGCTAAGTGATTGGGTGGAGCAATGGTTGCTCAAACATTTTGGCTCGGTCTGAAGTATTTTTCAGCCGAATACCCAAGGACCTTTCTGGTCATGAATAGACTATGACACGTTCGTGTTAACATTAAGGTCATGTAAGTTTAGAACTTTCCTAAAGAGGATACCGAATTCCAGTTCGGATTTTTATCGGAAGGCGTAATTAAATGGCTGAGGGCCAAAGAGCGTTTGTCGAGATCGACGGGCCATATCGGAGGTTTATGTGCTATAGTCGTACAAAAATTGTTTTGTTTTTGTAAGATGAAGACAAAACCCAACAGGCACGATAAAGAACTTGTGCGAGATGATTGCCTGCTCCGAATGAACCAAGGGAGATGGGAGGCAGAATCCAGTGAGCCGCATGGATAAGGAGTGAGATCTGTAAGATCGTAGTGCAAAGAGATAAAGTTTAGTTTTTTCGTTGAGGGAAGAGTCACATGACTTTGTTTTTAGCTATACACAAATTTTCCAATACATTTCTCCGTAAAAATTGCTATGTTCGTTTCCAAAAATTTCTTTGCATAACTTGGTGTGGCTATACGAAGGACTTTTCGCGTAATTTTTACGAGAAGTGAATGGCATAGAAGTAAAATGAGAATGTCTCTCGCAGATTACTCGTGATATTTGGAAACGAGGAATGTGTTTTCCTCATTCTCTTTTCCACACTATGAAGTCGTTTTTCATGATACCGATCTTGTTTTCTTGTAAGCTCTTCCGTATAAAAATTCATAGTGATACGAAAGTAATGGATGATCGGTTTTATAAGGCATCGCATGGCCAAAACGATTTTCTGTCTACTACTGCGAGAGTTTGCTTTGTCTAAAGCGTTTTCTTGATGCCGAGACAAAAAAAAAAGAATTTGGAGTATGGGAAGATACAAATATAGTATACGTACCTACTCCCTCCCTTTTTACGAAAGAAAATGGCTGAACCGATATTTTGAAGGTTTGTGTACATTTTCTTTCGACGATTGGGATGATCACCAATCCAGGTTTTTTAAGACGACGCTCGGATTGTGATTTGGTGACTTTTAGGTTGACGACTAGGAATATGTCAGTTTTAAATAAATTGCTAGGAACGAGATGTGTTTTAAGACGACGTTCGCATTTCTAGTTCCTTCTTTCCTTAGGAAGCGTGCTTGGCGATCCTTTCTCGGTTTTCCAAGAATTTAATCGGTTTGGAAAATCTGCCTAAGCAGTCGCAAAACAATAGATCGAGACAGGAAAATTCCTAAGACATAGATCTCTAGACTATTCTCCTAGATTCTTCCCTAAAGTTTATTGGTGAACTCCGAAGATTTTTTTTCTTTTTACCTTCCTACGAAAATTCCAAGTCTGACTTCAAAAAGTTCCAAGCTGGCCATACCTTAATTTTTTCGAAGGTTTGGGTTCACCTCTTCTCCTTTTTGTTTGCTCATTTCCCCTTCCTCTTTTCGTGTCTGTACGCCACTTAATAATAGTAACAATATTAGTTCTTCCTGGGTACATTTAGGATCGAACCTGTCTTGCGGTTTTTATCGTAAAATTCTCACGGTAACTCCAGTCGAGACAAAACTAGAGATTTTTCGATCGAGATTAAAAGGAGAAGGCCAAGATGGAGGTAAGGGCGAGTAGGATGCTCAATTTCGTTCGAACGGGCGAGTTAGATGGCTCATTTCGTCCAACTCGCTCCTTCGGCGAATTGGACTGGTCCGACCTGTGCGTCCAACTTGTTTTGATCGTAAAATCTCAACAGAAACTCCGATTGAGACAAAACGAAAAAACGTTTTGATAGTGACTCAAAGGAGAACGCAAAGGTGAGCCAAAGGACTGCTCATCCAGTCCTACTCGCCCAGTTAGAGAGTTTGATTGGTCCAACTCGCCGAACAGGCTAGTTAGACGACTTGTTTGGTCCGACTCGCCCGTTCGGCGAGTTTGACCGGTCCGATTCGAGTTTTGATGGTATTCTTATGCGGTCATTTCGTAAACATTTTCAAATGTTTTATACAAAAGTTGTATCTTAAAATGCTAACTCGTTTACTTTGCAAACGATGTTTTATAAAATATTTTCAAGTTTGATTTTACGAAAGATGTTTCAGAAAATGTTGTTGAGCTTTAATTTTATGAAAGTTATTCCGCTAAACGTTATGAGTATAGTTTTACGAAAGCTGTTTCGTAAAATGTTTTTGAGTTTAATTTTACGAAAGTTTTTATGTAAGCGTGTTTTTGTGCTTGACTGTACGAGAGCCGTTTTTCGGAAAACTCACATTTTAGCCCTGAACTTTGGCTGTGATGAGCTTAATTATCGGGAGTTGACTTCATTGGCGATTTTCTCATTTCTGCAGGATTGATCCAAGGGGATTTTGAGTAGTTTTTCCGAAATAAGTTTAAGTGACACTCATCGAGAATTAACTGAATATGTCGCGTAGAATCGAAGGTTGACTCTTTACGAAATCTTAGGTTTCAGAGAACGTTTTAGCAGTGAGGGATACAATATCTCGTTTTGCTTAGTTTAGTTTTCGTCAGCCGTTTTCGGTTTCGAGTGATTCAATAGAGATCAACTTCTTTTCTTCAAAAATTGTTGAGAATAAGTACAGTAGTGGGGGTTGTGCGCCCGATTTGGTGTGCTTCCTCTCTTTGAGAAATCTAGGGATTCTCCGCACTTTCTGGGAAAGCAAGTTTTATTTTTTCGAAAGGTTTTCAAAAAATTTCTTTTGGTTGAACCCTTATGCGCTGAGATTTTCCCAACTCGGTAATGAGACAAACTTTACGGGGTTTGATAGATTTTATCGTTACCCTTTCTGTTTAGTGAGAGAAATCACAAGCTTGTTTCGGTGTCCTGTCTGTGGGAAAGAATCGCGACTAGATTTTTTATTTTCTCAAGCACTGCAGCGTTTGGATATGCGTTGGCGACGGGAGCAGTCAGTGCTGGAGTTGTTTTACCAGCGTTGTTGCGAGCCGTTGTATTGTCTTTCGTATTTCCAGACATTGTTTTGATCAAGCATTTTGTGGCCATGAGTTAAAGTAATCCGACCCCCCCCCCCCACTCCTTCTAGCGCCAAACTGTGGGAACCCAAATTCACACTCTCAATTTCCGTTGAATTAGGAACGCAGGGTAAACCCTAGTTTCCTAGAGGTCTCGGATATCTGCTAAACCATACGCCAATTAGTCAGAATACGAAGTAAAGATCAAAAAACAAAGTAAGAATCGAAAAGAGAGCAAATAGGTGTCTTATTCCGAATTTGCGTATGAGCGTTTACAACAGGATAGGAGTCTTGGCTATGAGAGTTGTACTCGAGATCCCTAGTTCTAACAACCTAAGACTGCAAAATCGTAGTTGAGTCGTAGCTTGAATAACAAAAACAGAAAGTTTCCTATCTGCTCTAAGTGCTACGCTATGTTTTCTCTGAGTGAAGATTTTCGTGTCTTTTGCATCATCACCCTCAAAGTCCTTATATACTCCTCTAGAGGTGGTTTTCTCTTTCCCCATCTCCCCTTGGTCGAATTTATCGCTTCGCTGAAATATTCCTTTTTCACGATTTTTCATGATTATCTTTGGAAACTTAACATTTATCCCCTGATCTTGACATTTATCTTCCGTACTTCAAATTTATCCCTTCCTGCAGAATAAAAGATAACCCTTCACAAATTTTGGGCTCGATTTCAGATAAAATCGCGAGTGGGCCTTTAGCCGAGTTTTAGATCTTCTCGGGCTGTTTTTGACTTAGGCGTTTTTACGATTTTATCGAAAGAGCATTCTTTAGGCGACGTGTTCCGAGAGTTAGGATCTTTCGCACGAGACGTGCAACTCCATGTGTTTAGTTAACCATTACAGTCTTATACGATCGACCTATTTCTTTCTTGTAAAAATGAGTTTCACTCGGTAAAAGTTCAATGTCAATCCCGATCGAGACAAAACAAAGATAAGTTCGATCAATTTTTGAAAGAGGGAGTGACGAGGATGTGGTGAAAATGGAATGATTGATCCGACTTGCCGAACGGGCGATTCGGATTGCTAGTGTTACCTAACTCGCCTGTTTGGTGAGTTGGGCTTGTCCAACTCGCCGAACGGGCGAGTTGGTCGGCTCACGCTGTCCAACTTGCCGAACAGGTGAGTTGCTTGGCCCATGCTGTCCATCTCGCTCATTCGGGGATTTGGATTGGTCCAAGTCGCCGACGGGAGAGTTGGTTGCAGTGCATTACCTAACTCGCCGAACGGACGAATTGGTCGGTTCTTGTGGTTTGATTTCCCCGTTCGACGAGTTGGACATCTTGCTAGGCCAACTTCTCTGTCCGCAGAGTTGGACAATCGAGTCTTCTAGTCATTTTGTTGTGTTGCGGTTCCAGGATACCTTGACCCGAGGTCTTAGGACAAACTCTTCTTGATGGCTCACTTATGCAGACCATTCCCTCGTGGTCAGCCAAGACTTGACCCTTATTTTTCCCATTCCCTTTTCTCCGAGATATTATCTCTTTTTCACAAAGGACGCATTTCTCAGGATGTTTCTGACGTTAATTCTGCCGTGACCGATTTTGAACCCAACACATACGAAATTGCCAACATGCTAGACGTCAAAATGCTGAGAACCTGGAACGTGATGCACCTTAAGAAATACTATCACTAAACAATCGTGTCACAATAAAATGAACTATGAGACGTCTTGATACCCGAAAGGGGTACCTAGAGAATTCGTCAAAAGATGAATTTAGCTGTCCCCCTCTCTACAAAACGGGGGGAACTGGGTACATATACGTATACTCGTATAGTCTCATTTTCTAAATATTTGTTCTCTTAGACTCGAAATTTTTATAAAAAAGTAAGCAATACAGAAAATGCCGACAAACTTAAAAATAAGGCAAGCTAACCTCTTATACAAAATAACACTTTGAGGCGATAAACAAGCAGACGAAACGCTTAAAACAACTCCCAAGAAACAACAAACAATTTTCAAAAACAATCTATATCATCAAACCTATGCAACAACCGATAAACCAAAGAAAAACCAACATTTATCATCGTGAGACGTCTTAAATGCTTGAAGAAAAAGTTTTTCGACAAAATATCTTCCATATGAAATCTCCATCTTGGAAGCCCAAACATACGCACTAACACCTATTCTTCGCGAAGACTCAAAACGGTAACACGTACCATCATGTTTGTTGCTTCTCAAAAAAAACAACTCTAACCTCCTAAACAGACTAAGCTGGCTTCTCTGATAGAGACAGCTCTTCGAAATCTGACACAAGGATAATAGCGAGCTATGAAAGAAACTTGAAATTTTGGTCAGCAATTGCAGAAGGCTTCAAATTATCTTTGGAGAGATGCTTGGTTTCCGATCAAAGCAAGTCATATAAGCCAAGAACTCATCACATACTTCAATATCGAGACAGAACCATGTCGAAAATGGTACGAGTAACGTAAGCCAAAATATTCACCGAAAAATGTAAACTGTTACTAGGCATAGGTCGTACACTAAACTAGCACACTGGTCACAAACATCTCAAGGCATATTATCTAACCGATACAAGATCCTAAAGCATGTCTCTTCTCTCATGTTCGTACATTCATACGATTTTGCAAAATAAAAAAATTTAAAATCTTTCGCCAAAAACGAACAAAAATGTGACGATATGCAAAGAGTTAGGTATGAGATGACAACTCGTATTCTTCCCTTTACACACACTTTTATGATTTCAAAACATAATGTACCGGTTATAAAAATCTGCAAAGTGGCAGGGATTCAAAGCCACATATGGCCAGTCCCAAAAAATATAAAACGTGGCCGCACACGGCCAAATCAAACACAAGCAAAAAAGCATTAAAATCAAATGTTAGAATGGTACCCTAACCTTACTCGTCCGCGAGAGCCAGGACATCATCCTCATCCATAGTGTCACAAAGGATTGAAGCCTTGTCGCATGCACCTCTGCCAACCACATTTGAAATCACAATGTCGACGGGATCCTGCCCCTTGAAGGTATCCAAAGGCATTAGAAGAATTCACGCAGAATTAATATCACCGAGGATCGAATCGAAATCTCCCTCTACGGCTGCCAGTTCTGCTTTACGAACAGACAACCTGACCTCTTCGGCCTCTAGAGACGGAGCTCCTTCTCCCTGAGGTAGCTGGATACTCCTTTGATAACCACCAGAGCTAGACCCGTTCCGTGAACATCAATCAGGGAATAAAAGGAACTAGCAACCCTCGCCAAGCAAGCTTGAAACTCGGCCTTAGCCTCTGCAACCCTGCCGCTCGACGAACCTTCTCTGTTGCCAATCCGACGCTGTAGATGACGCAACTCCAACGCCTTGGCCTTCCTAGCCTTCTTCTCCTTCAGCAAGGAACTCGCTGTCTTCCCGAGATCTCTCTCCAACTCGCTAATCCAACTCTCCAACCTCGATACCTCAAGAGATTTGACTTCCTTGTTAGCTCCCAACTTTGCCTTAAGTTGCGGAAGATCCATCTTTGATTTAGCATGCCCTCTCAAAAGACGCTCAGCCTCTGATCCACAGTCATTAATCATCTCGTCGATCAAAGACACAATCTGCTGAAACAAAGAGAAATAAGAAAATATCTAACATACCGAAAAAGAATCTTTAAGAAAACCTTGGCACGGTACGTCAATATTGAACTCGAACTCGAACTTGAAGCCCCCAGGGGTGAAGGCCCAATCTCGCTTCCTCTGACTCATCTCATGTTCTTAGTTGTCTTTGGGTTTGTACAAGCCCTCTTACGACCCTTCGGTGTAAGGATGGGAGTGATGCTAAGGGCACGTAACACCAAGACAATTTCTCTCTTGGCCAGAGGAGGAGGAATTGACTCAGAAGCTTGTTCAGTATCAATAACATAAACCGGACTCGTAGAAGAACCTGTAGGCTACGCCGAACTTGGTCATAGTCACTCCACCTTCAGGAACGATCAAAGAGGAAGATGGAAACCCAAAAATAGGGTTCAAGGCAACATTCGAGATGGAGTTATCTGTCGTATCGACATGGACGGAGCTCCCCGCCTCGGCATGACGGTGAGTCAGATCCTCCCAAAAAGCGAGATACTCATCCACACGAGTTGGAACACCACCAATAGAAGGAGAGTTTGAAAAACTCTCCTGAAGGGCAGTGCCCATCACAGACTCGTTGCTTCTTTGCTCATCGTGAGAGAAGAGATGAAAATTTGCTCATCTTGTTTTGAAAAAAGCTCTTAAGAGAGAAGAGATGAAAATTTAGAAGTGTGGAATGGATGAGAAATGAAGGTCCTATACTTATAGAAAATTTTCCGAAGTTAAATTAATTGACAAAATATTTGCCATTATTCCGCAAAACATTCTTGGCCGTAGATTCCAATTAAACGCACATCACTCACTCGTAAGAATCGCACTCAAAACTTACGAGCAGAGGGGCTAACTGTTGGGGTAAAAAACAGTCATATTGAAATCAACATCCAGGATTGTTAAAACTATTCACCGAAGGAAACTCATTCCGAACAATCGTACAAAATAAGTTTCAGGACAACCAAGAACCGTGCACATTGGGTAATCTCCCATGAGCGATTAAACACTTAACGTCTGCTAGCCCACGAGCGACTAGATAAGCAGCATTTTTAGTCGCCCATGGGCGACTAGACACATAAATTTATCTAGTCTCCCGTGGAAGACTAGACCCCACGCATGGTCTAGTCGGCCATGGACGATTAGACACTCACCAATGTCTACTCGCCCATTGGCGACTAGAAACTCACCAATCTCTAGTCGCTGAGCAACTAGACCACACCGTACTTACCATATTGTCCTTCCTATCTTTGCTAAGATGTCTCTTGTTTCATCTCGATTGGAGCTCCTGTTGAAGTTTTACGATAAAACGACAACGGATAACTTAAACACTGACATTGTCTCAGTTACATGATTGGTTTGTTATTTTGCAGAACCAAACATCGTATAAACATTCGCCAAACTTGTAAAACGGCCCGAAAGGGGTCTAAACACGATAAAGGTCTACTTAAAATTTTAGACGAGAATCAACCGGTTGCAATGACGGTCTACCGGATTCCCGCAAAAGTAAATGGAAAAGAAGATAATTGTCAAGTTTCGGGATAATTATGGAAAATCGTGAAGATAAGGAAGATTTCCGCTGAAGATAAACTCGAATTGGGGGCAGAAAGAGGAAAGACGAACTACCTAGGAAATCTAATATAGGAGATCCAAGACAAGGAACAATGGGATCTAAAAATTACGTTTTGGGGGAAGTTATTGTTAGCTTTAGGAAAACCTATGATCTAGACGGCTAGACTAGCGAGTTTGATACTTAGAACGTTTTACTGTTCTGTGTTTCTGTTCTCCACTGTTGTAGAATTTGATCCCATTGCAATATTCACCTCTTAATGCTAAGTTGAATTTGATCACCTCAATCTTAGAAGTTAGGGTTCCACAGCGCAAGCGAGAGCCTTGTTATGACCATGAACCTATCTTAAACAATCTAAAATAACTGGTAACAAACGAGAGATGAATTAGAAGTTTAGAGAACCCATCAAACAGTGAAACCAGTATAGTTTAGAAAGAGCATCAATCGATACCACCATATGGACATCGATTGATACTCAATTGAGATGCGCGAAAACGATCTCCTAAACCTTGAGGTTTGAGTTCAAGAACGATACTTAATTAAAACCCTAGAAATCTAATAGTCTGCAATGCCTAATCGTACCTGAGAATTCACCCTAAGTCTAATCCCTTAATTTAATCTTCACAAAAAAATCAATCTTGAAATCACTTTATTTATTATTATTATCATTTATCTACCTATAATTCGACAACGTTAAGTCTATTGTGCAATCCGAAAGTCTTTGTGGATTTGATCCTTCAGTACTACACTGAACCTCTTATTCGAGAGATTAAAAGTGGGAAATAGGGTTAATTTGAGAGTGATATAAAACCCCACATCAAATTTAGCGCCGTTGACGGGGACACTTTCTTATTGCCATTAGATTTTGTTTAGAGTATTGTCTAGATTTTTACTTCATTGTTTGCTAAATTATTCTTTCCCTGATTCTTTGACACATGTACTTAAACAGAGAGAATATGGATTCCGGACAACAAGAATAGATCGACAGAGTACATCCGGAGGCGATCGACGTGAGCCTACTACTGTAGAGTGTGGGAACCAAAATTTAAACTGTCGATTTCCGTTGAAATAGGAACGCAGGGTAAACCCTAGTTTCCCAGAGATCCTGAATATCTGCTAAACCACACGTCAGTGAGTCAGATCTCTAAGTAAATATCAAAAAGAAAAGTACAAATTGAAAAGAGGGCAAATAGATATCTTATTCTGAATTTACGTATTAGCGTATACAACAGGATAGAAGCCTCGGCTATGAGAGCTGTCGGTGAGATTCGTAGTTCTAATAACCTAAGACTGCAAAACCCTAGTTGAGTCGTAGCTCGAATAACAAAAACGGAAAGTTACCTAAATGCTCTAAGTGCTAAGCTATGTATGCTCTGAGTGGAGATTTTCGTGTGTCCTCTGCATCATCACCCTTTAAGGTCTTATATACTCCTCCAGAGGTGGTTTTGTCATTCCACTTCTGCACTTGGTTGAATTTATCGCTTCGTGGAAATATTCCTTTTTTTCCTCGAACTTTAAAATTATCTTTGGAAACTTAACATTTATCCTCTGATCATGACATTTATCTTCTGAACTTACCATTTATACCTTCTTTCAAAATAAAAGATAAACCATCATAAATTTTGGGCTTGACTTCGGATAAAATGGCTAGTGGGCCTTTGGCCGAGTTTTAGACCTCATCAGGCCTTTTTCCGACTTAGGTATTCTACGATTTTATCGAAATAGTACTGCTAAAACGACGTCGTCCGAGAGTTAGGATCTTTCGTATGGAGAGTATGACTTTAGGTGTTTAGTTAACCGTTACCGTCTTATACAATTTACCCGATCCTTTATCGATAAAGTGAGTTTTTTCGGTACAATGTTAATCTTGATCGAGACGGAACACAGATAAATACAACCAAGTATTGAGAGAGGGAGTTAACGTGGACGCGGTGGAAATGGATTGATTGATCCGAGTTGCCGAACGAGCGAATCGGATTACTCGTGCCACCCAACTCGCCCCTATGGCGAGTTGGTTGGTCCTTTCCCTACAACATACCATACGGACTAGTTGGTCGGTCCTTGCCGTCCAACTCACCATACGGGCGAGTTGGTCTGTCTGAGCCGTCCAACTCGCCATACAGGCAAGTTGCTCGGTCTGAGCCTTCCAACTCACTTGCATGGTGAGATGGACTTGTCCAACTCGCCATACGGGCAAGTTGGCTGGTCTAAGCCAACAACTCCCCAGTATGGCGAGTTGGTCGGTCCGAGCCTTCCAACTCACCCTTAAGGCGAGTTGGTCGGCCCATGTGTCTTATTTGCCCATTCGATAAGCTGGACGTCTCGCTCAGCCATCTTCTCTATCCGGGGAGTTAGATGATTGATTCTTCTAGTCGTTTTATCTTATCATCGTTCTGGGATATGTTTTCCCTTTTTCGAGGTATTATCTCTTTCTTACACAAAGATCATATTTTCCCGGTAGGTTTCAGACGCTTATTCCGTCGTAACTGATTTTGACCCCAACAGTTAGCCCCCCAGCTCATCAGAACTGTGATGTTCTTGAAAGCGTTTTTAAGCATTTTGGATGAATTAGGCGGAATCCGACGTCCGAAGCCTGGAGGTGAAATAGTGACTTCTTTCTTCTATGAGTATGTGGAGTTGTTTCACAGATTCTTCACATTTTCACAAACTCTTTTAAGAATCAAAAGATTATCCCATCTCTCTCATTCCTTTGATAAAAAGTAAGTTATGTCTTTGAGAAGAAAGGTTTTCTCAAAGTCTTGTGAAGACCCGATTGTTCCAGCTCGGAATACAACGATGTTGTACTAAAAGTGGAATTCTCGGCTCATTCGATCGATCCTGAAGAACCCGAGGCGTATTGGGCGGCCAGGGGAGATGTGAAACCCCCCAGACCTGGTATGTCGGCCTTGCCTCAGTACCAAGCCAACCTCGTAGAGGGTTGTCCAAGCAAAACCTGTCTGAATGGCCTGGATACCATCCGGAGCCACTGCCGAGTTCCTGAATCAATCGAGTTTTTTGTTCCGGAGGCTAGAAAGGTTGCTGAGTCCCCGCCCGAAGGTTATTTTACGTGTTACGAGGTGTACTTGATGCAATATCATTTGTGGTTTTTTATTCCCGAGGCCATAGCGCGACTCCTCGATCATTCCAAAATATCGCTTAGTCAAATCAATTCGTGCGGTCTTCAGCTTATTGTCGGGATCCTCGTGCTGAGGTACAATCTGGTTATAACCCTTCATGCCAACCATCTCACCACTTTGCTTAAACGGATCGGGAAGTCGTCCATTATTCAGTTGAGGACCAGGTCGGGGTGAATTATCACGAATGGTGGAAGCACTTCTTTTTTGTGCGTGTTAACGCTGTGTCCGTAGAATCAAGCGGCCTCCCTGTCTTTATCACTAGATGGGGTCTAAAAGGTATCCTCCGCCAAGTGTATCCTGTTTTTCTCTTCTCCTTCCCTTTCGTTTTGGCAAAGTTAGATTTCTAATATGTTTTGTTTACTTTTTTTTTCCAGACACCAATCCTTTTCCTCCAAGTCTGGATGGCCTGGTTACCATCTGAGACTTACTTCGTGGTCGCTCATGTTTTTGGGAAACGTTTAGCCCATAAGGGTTGGTCGTGCCGTTGCTCTCCACCGTTCTCGGTACCGACCAGATCTACCGGTTGAGGAAGGATTGGAGGCTTCCATGGACGGATTTGTTCCGTGCATGGCTCGCACAAGAGAAGAAAAACCTAAGAATCGAAGGGATAAACACATGGTTGTCGAGGATGAAGTGGTTAACGAGCGGTGCTCCTCCGATAATTTACTAAGGTATTTCCTGAATAGTCAGGCAGGCGGAAGTAGTGGCGAACGGGACGATCTCGATGAGCTGCTTGATTTTGATTATCCTCCAGGCGCAGGTGGATCTAGCGAAGTTCTGGATTTTGTCCAAACATCGCGGTTGGTCAATGGGGTAAGCTTTTACTGTCCTCTTTCGAGGGGATTTTTTTTTTACTTCGCGATATTTTGCAGGGTCTCCTTATGATGAACCGAGCTCTTAATGCGAGCTGTCAGGAGGCACGCATGCTCAGTTCAAGGCCGAGATAGCCAATAATGAGATCGCTTGTTTAATAGATGAGCTGGAAAGTTCACTTCTTCGTGAGAGGGAATCGGTCGCGACAGAGGTTCGTCGTGAGAGGGAATCGGTCGCGACAGAGGTTCGTCGTGCCTACAGGCGAGGGAAGAGAGAAATGATCGAGGTCATGAAAAACCGTCGTGAAAAGTTCTCATACAAGTTTGAGGAGTTTATGAAGGGTTACAAGGACTTTGGGTGTTATCGCGAGTGTCGTGGGTGGGCTATACCTCACGCAGACTCATATTTATTCGTTCAGTGCCGAGTATGTGAGGCAGACCGGGCGCATGAACGAGAGGGATATAGATTTTGCAATTCCTTAGATATAAGAGAGGATTTGGGAACAGTGGAACCCGATTCCTGTTTCTCCCGACACGGTAAAGGCCGAGGTGGGGAATGCTGATGAGATGGGCGAGGTAAACAAGCCGACGGCTCCCTTGGATGTCAATGAGTATTTGATTTGTATATTGATGACAGTGTGCTGTGATTTTGATGGGAAATTGCGAGGTTGTCACTGAATCGAGAATGCTTCTGTTCTATATTATTGTACTTTTCTGTTTTATTCCTTCGTCGGCCGAATGTGGCCGTAAGTAGCGAGACTGGGCGGGTGTGGCTTTAAGTCCCTCTATTTTATTACCTCTTACGCGAATAGTGCATGTTATGATAAGTGGGTGTTTCTAGAAAGATGTTTTGGGATTTGTTTTAATGTGGAAAGAAAACTCGAGTTGTCATCTCGACTTCCTCCTTTTTTTGTGGATCATCCTATTCGTTGTTCAGGTGAGATGTTCGAGGAGTTTTCAAAGTTTCGGGAATGTTTAGATACGGATGACTAGACATGCTTTTAGGATCTGGTATATTTTGATATCATGCCTTGAGACGTTAGAGACCAGTGTGTTGGGTTTAGGCAAGACCTAGGTTTACTTTTGGTTTAAGGCTTTGCATGACTAATTGGCTTTTGATTTGCCTTTTTCGATTTAACCTGACTTTGTTCCGATTTAAAGTCCGCGATAGGTTCTCGGCTTATATGACTTGTCTGTTCGGACTCGAGCATCTCTTCGGGGACAATTTTCAAGTCTCCCAAAAGTGCTGACCATAATTTTGGATTTCTTTTATAGCGCGCTGTTTATCCTAGTCGGATGTGAGAGGGTATGTAATTAAGAGGGACCTGTGTCCATTTTGTTTAAGATGGCGAAAGTGCTCGGAGGGGCCAATCGCCGAGTGTTTTTGTAGTTGAGATTTGACTGGGGGAGAATTCTCAAAAAATCAGACGACGTCTCGCCTATTTTTTCGAGAACTCACTTTGTGTAAGTAATGCTTTGAGCGTAGGGAACCAGAATCTCGTGCTTTGGTCGGAAGTCGATGACTCAACCAAGATGAGATGGTGTTGAGTTGATCCGTTTCGCGGTAGAATGATTTTTTGCGAGTTTTTATTTCCGGGATGGTGCGATAATCATTCTGCTCGTGTATGGATGTATAGCATAATATTTCTTTGCGGATTATACGTCAATTTACGAATTTATAAAGAAGTCTTCATTGGAAAAGTTTTGAAAATCTTGAGTACAATGCATCGAAAATTTTATTTCTGAATGTGGGAATATACTAGTGTTCATATATGTACCCACTCCCCCCCCCTTTTTAGGGAGGGGGATAGCTGAACTCGCCTTTCGGCGAGCTTTCTACGTACCTCTTTCGAGGATCAAGCCATCTCGTAGTTCTGTTTGTTTGGGCGTGTCTTTTTACTCGGCCATCGTGTTTGTGTCGACTGTGTGAGTTGCTGAGTCGACGTCTTCCGTTGGAGTTCTCTTTATTGATGGGATGGACGAGTTTGGAACAGGTTGTTCCCTGGCCGTTGCTAGGATCGACGGTTCTGGGTCGTCTTTGCCCGAAGTACTTTTGGCTGACGCATGGGATATCTTTGGGGGCTTAGCCTTTGTTATCGCAGTGTTCGTGATTTGTTTTAGCTTGTGCTCGTCCAAGAAGCAGCGTCTTGACTGCTTCTGGCAGCCCCAAATTACGGTAATCCCTTTATGAGTTGGGAACTTAATGCCTAAGTGGTAAATTGATGGGACTGCCTTCATGGCGTTCAGCCAAGGCGTTCCCATGATAACGTTGTAATGGCTAGGTGGTCGACGACCGCGAAATTGACGATCTTGATGACTTCTTTTACAGCAACGGGTAATTTGATCGATCCAAGGGTCATCGATGTCGTGCCAGAGAAACCGTTTATTGTTGAATGATTCCACAGACAGACACGAACAAGAACACTTGAATACATAAGCAGCCTCAATCGCCAATCACAGAGCCAAGTGATTCCACACAAGACTTGATGATCAAACTCACACAAAGACACAAGACTTCAGAGAAAAAGAAACTAAGAAGTTTATTAGGTTTTTGGTAAAAGATTCATGTGCTACAATGATAGACCTAATGAGCTTATATATTTATCAAAAATATCTAAGTCAAACATTCATGAACAAAAGAAAGGAAGCAAATCAAATCAAGCAAACAAATTTGGAAACTAGCCGTTGGAAAGATTGATGGGATTTTGTCTTGAAGAGGAAAACTTGAATAATCTTGTATCTGGACGGTTTTAATGGATAACTAAGCTTTCTGGGAACCCTCTTTATGGTCTGGAATGTGCTGATCTCGTGCTTAGACTGAAGAGGAAAGAGTTGTTGGAGCTTTATTGCAAGAGTCTCCAAATATGGCAAGTTGAAGCAAGTGTAGATCCTCTTAATCGTATGCTTGCTGGTGCATGGAAGAATGACGAGCAACTCTTCTGGATCGTGGATTATATCTCCTTTATGGTTAATATGATCTCCTGGCCTCGATAGATAAGTTTAAGTCGGACCAAACTGATTGGATTGAAGACAATTAACAAATAATATCAGTTTCGCCAATTGATGCAAACCGGGCTTATGTTTTGGTCTGATTGGAATCCGCCTGATCAAGTGTATGGGGGTGCTTCCTAAAGTGTTCTGGAGTTCCTCTGAGTGACTTAGAAGGTCGCCGGGTTGCAATTCTTGAGGTTGGTTTGATGTGAGACCCAGATCTTTCAAATAAGGCAAGTGTTGGATTGGTTTGGCCGGTTTGGGAAATTGATCATAACTTCAATTTCACTCGGTATATTCTCCTCATTTTTGGCTTGTTGTTAAGCTAATAAATCCATCTTGATGACTAAACTTTTTTTTTGTAAAGGCCGCTTCATTGTTAGGCTTGAATCCTCTTCAACAGGCTGATACTCGCAGGTGATATATATTAGGCTGATTCAACTTGGAGGTGAAATATTGTTGATTTTATAATCCATGAAAAAAAATTCATGGTGAAAACCCTCTTGGTTTGTAATATATGACTGATTTACTGAGAATACGTCATGGATAGTTAGCTGGCTGGTTGAGTAATGGGCATGGACGACCTCCGGCTCAGAAATGTACTTGATGACCACATCATACCATCCCCCTTGACAAAGTTACGATGGTGAAAACCCTCTTGGTTTGTAATATATGACTGATTTACTGAGAATACGTCCTGGATAGTTAGCTGGTTGGTTGAGTAATGGGCATGGACGACCTCCGGCTCAGAAATGTACTTGATGACCACATCATACCATCCCCCTTGACAAAGTTTCGACCTCGAAACTGGAAAACCTGCATCAAGACAGAGCAAGTCAGGTTCATTCTCTTTTGTGATTCTAAGGTCTTACCTTGGTATTGTTTCGGTTTGGGAATGGGTTTTGAAACAGGTGGTTCTCGTTTGAGAAGATAGGACATGATCACTCCTCTGCCTCTCTCCAGTTTGAAAGGTCTCTCCTTGGGATGAGAAGTGGTAGTGGCATTTTCTTCTTTGGTAGCAATGTTGTTGATCACCATTGGGAGTGATGCCTTCTTTGTAGGCAACAAGCTCTTGTCCTTGCAACCTGAAATATTTCAACAGTTGGTTAAGAAGCAAGTGTAATATATCGGTCTTTGGAATTTCATAAACAGGAAATTGAGTACGATTTAGAGCATTAATTGCTTGGTTACCACTCATAGCATGTTGCATTGATTCAGCTTTGGTATTTGTCATTAAAGCATAATCAGTTGGTGAAAAATTCTCTAGGGTATAATGCTCATTCTCCTTAGGTTGGTTTGCTTCAGGACATGGCTCCTCCTTACCTAGACCTTCATCAATATTTTGGAAAAAGTGCAAGTGCATCATAACATTATCTTGATAAGTAGGATTAGTTACAATAAGTTCAGAATTCACCTTATCAAGTGTTGAACATGCTTGCGCAGCAAGGTTGGGTTCTTGTTCCTTGATTTCCATGTTTGTACCTGAAATATTTTCAACCTTTTGGCGACTAGACAAGTGTGTTAAAAATTCATGGAATTACTGGATACAGAATTTGATTAAGCTTTAATCAAATTTATAAGATTATCAAAAAGTTTATCCATTCTAGTAATGGAATCATCCATTCTAGCAAAAGGATCACCTACATTGAGTTTTGGAGTAGATGGTTTCTCTGTTCCTTGCACCTCAAGGCTCAAATTTGATGATGTTGAGGTCTTTTTCCTTGGAAAATCTTTGGCTATATGACCCTGTCCTTGACACCTATAACCAATAATGTCGGGTGGGTTTAAAGTGGTAGAGTGCTCACTTTGTGTTCTTTTGACTTTTTCTTTGGGAAACAACTTCTCTTTGAATGGCTGGTTGCAAGACTGGAGGCTGTACTAATCTCCTTGTGGACACTTTCTGGGCGTGTTGTGCCTTCCTCACAAACTCTCCACACATGAGCATATTCACCTCTTTCCAAGTAAAGGCTGGTTGATTGATATAGAACCTAGTAGCATCTTGCTGAATCCACCATTTGTGTGCTTCTCCAGTTAGAGTATCTTTTGCATAAGATGGCTTTTGCTTCTCTGGAATACTCCAAGTTCTAAACCATTGCTCCATGTCGTCCTCCCATCTTAGGTATGCACTTGGTCCTTGTTTATGACCAGAAAAATGTGTAGATGGTGCATCCAAGCGGTTTTGATTGAACTGATCACCTTTGTGGTTCCATGGCTTGCTTTGAACATAGCTTGCTTTGAACATGGCTTGATCTATTCCCATGGTAAGACCTTTCTGGTGGAGTCACGGTGGTCATTAATCTCCTTGGACTGGCTTGACCATAAAATTTCCCATCATAACTTTCCTTATAATCAGATGAGTAGTTGTGATCATAGGTGAGCTGGGATATGGGGGCATGACGAGTTGAATACTGGTCCAATGGTTCTGGTTCCACTTCCTGATATTCTTTCTCTTCACCAGGGACATACTCTGGACTAGAATCGAAGTACCAATGACCTTCAGTGTCGTCATCTTAATCATCCCAACTAGCCTGGTCCGTTTCTTCTCCCCAATCTACTTTAGAAGTGTTGTATTCTTCAACTTTTTATTCACTCTCCATGGTTGCCAAGCTTTAGAACAATGCCTCGGAAGAAGAAAATAAATTACTCAGAATCAAAGGCGTGGGTTAAGAAAAGTTAAAGGAAGGAAAAGATATTGAAGACTAGAAAAAAATGGAAGTTTGCAGGTTTTTTTTGTTAACCTTTTAACCTTAAGAGAATAACTAATGATTATTTTTTTAGTTTATGGTCGAGATAAAAAATAAATAAAAGGGAAAAATAAAGTTTGCAATCAAAAGATATTGAAATAAATGGAAAGAGCTTTGTAAACTCTACCAAAAAGGAATATCTTTTGAAAAACTCTACCGAAAAGGAAACTTAGATATGCAACTTAATACTAACGAATTTTATGATTTTTGTGAATGCAAATAAGGATCTAGGAAATATAAACTCGACAGCAAGATGAACAGAATGAAGAACACACTTTTGTGATTTTTTTTTTGATATGGACAGAAATGAAACAACTAAATGAAAAAAATGACAAACTGATTTATTTTTATGGGTTTTATGGTTTTAGGAAAGTTAAACTAACTAGATGAAACAATAACATGATTATTTTAATGGATTTTATATGATTATGCAAACACAACTAAAGGGAACAAGCAATAAACGATTTTTTGTATAGTTTTATGATTTATGAATGCAAAAACTAATGAAACAACAAACAATTGCAAATAAAAAAAGATAGGGAAAGATAAGTCCTGATGCAGAAAGAACTTCAGCTCTGATACCAGAAGGGGTGGTTTGTACAATCGATCTAATCGACCTTAAAACCGTCTGGGCGGAAGCGATGATGATGGTACTGGTTAGAACGTTTGTTTTAATGAATCTACAAACAACCACGAGCAATAACACTTGAATCCACAAGAATCCTCAATCGCCAATCACAAATCCAAGTGATTCCACACAAGACTTGATGATTAAACTCACACAAAGATACAAGACTTTGGAGAAAAAGAAACTAAGAAGTTTATTAGGTTTTTGGTAAAAGATTTGTGTGCTACAATGATAGATCTAATGAGCTTATATATTTCTCAGAAATATCTAAGTCTATGGAAGCAAATCAAATCAAGCAAACAAAATCGGAAACTAACCGTTGGAGAGATTGATGGGATTTTGTCTTGAAGAGGAAAACTTGAATAATCTTGTATCTGGACGGTTTTAATGGATAGCTGATCTTTTTGGGAACCCTATTTATGGTCTGGAATGTGCTGATCTCGTGCTTAGACTGAAGAGGAAAGATCTGTTGGATCTTTATTGCAAAAGGCTCCAAATAAGGCAAGTTGAAGCAAGTGTAGATATTAATCCTATGCTTGCTGGTGCATGGAAGAATGATGAGGAACTCTTCTCGATCGTGGATTATGTATCCTGGATGGTTAAGATGATCTTCTGGCCTCCATAGATAAGTTTGGGTCTGACCAAACTGATTGGATTGAAGACCATCAACAAATAATATCGGTTTGGCCACTTGATGCAAACCATGCCTATCTTCTGGTCTGAGTGTAATCCGCCTGATCCAGTGTCTGGGGGTGATTCCTAAATTGTTTTGGAGTGCCTCTGAATTACTTAGAAGGTCGTCTGGTTGCAATTCTTTTGGTTGACTTGATGTGAGACCCGGATCTTCCAAATAAGGCAAGTGCTGGATTGGTTTGGCTGGTTTTGGGAAATTGATCATAACTTCAATTTTACTCGGTCTATTTTCCTCATTTTGGGCTTGTTGGAAAGGTAATAAATCCATATTTATGAGTGATGTTTGGTTTTGTGAAGGCCTCTTCATGGTTGGGCTTGAATCCTCTTCAACAAGCTGATACTCGCAGATGGACGGGCTGAGAAACCTCCATTTTGTAAATTCCATAACTTTCTGGTATTGATTAATATTGGGCTGATTCCATTTGGACGTGAAATATTGTTGAATTTATAATGCATGAAAATTTGTTTCATGGTGAAAATTCTCCTGGCTTGTAAGATATGACTAATTTACTGAGCATACGTCCTGGATAGTTAGCTGGCTGGTTGAGTAATGGGAATGGACGACCTCCGGCTCAGAAATGGACTTGATGACCACATCATCTGCCGGTATCGATGAGAACCCTAGAGACCTCGAGATCTCTTATTACGAGATCAAATACGAGTGGATCGCAGTGTAGCTGGTCAATTCATCTTGCTTCTTCTTCGTCGAAAGTGATTTCTCCTTTCGGAGTGTCATTGATTGTTGGACAGGTCGTCTAATTTGTGCTTGTCTCGGCTTTGCGCTGATAAGTTTTGATGGCCAAGACGGCATCGCTTCAGAATTGGACCCACCGATGATCATGTTTACCCTGCCACGACTGCTGTCATTGTCTTTATCGTCCTGCATTCTTCTGCGTTTTCCGAGGGACGATCTGAGTCGCGGATGAGATCTCTCACGCTGGAAACTTCTGAGAGTTCTCCAGAGAGAAGCTTTGTGGCCAGTCTCACACCGAGAACTTTGAAGTTAATGGTCGAGTGTCCGCGCGTTTGGTGAAAGTCGCAGAAGGCGTTTTCGTCGTGATTCGGATTTTGGGTTCACGTATTCCCCGTCGTCCATCGTTGCTCCGATCCGGGTTTAATAGCATAGCTATGAGCTCCCTGCGTTTCTTCGTCTCCGCGTTGGACGCTTCTGTCGTTGCAAGAATTTTTTTTCTTTTTTGACTTGTGATCTGATCCTGGATCCTTTGATGCATTCTTAGTTGGCTTCCATTTCGGGGCCAAGATCCTCATTTTTTTCTTCGAAGATAATGTAGTCCGTGGCTTTGTGAAGCGCGTCTTGGATTGGACGTGGCTTTTCCAAAGTAATCCACTTCCTGAACTTTGACTTGAACCAGAGTGTTTTTTGAAGCGCGTCTATAGCGACTTTATTCGTTATCCCGCTGTCTCTAGCCATGACGGTTTTGATCTTTTTTATGACGCAGAGAGTTTCGTCCTCGCCCTGGGACAAGCTCCAGATATCTACTTCGGAGGTTTCTTGATCTATGAACATCGAGTATTGTTTAAGGAATATCGAGGCTAGCTGGCAGAAGCACCCGATGGAGGTTCGCCTGAGGCAAGAGAACCATTCTAGTGTTGTTCCACGGAGGTTTTCCACGAAGAGGCGGCATTCGCCAGTGTCCCTCTCGTTTTCTCTGAATCTGGCTCTAGCCATCGCCACCTGAAAAGCTTGTAGGTGTGCCTTAGGATCATTAGTTCCGTCGTATGGAATCACTTTGATCTTCCTGGGATCCAAAACCTTAGTTTCGGTGATACGAGTGGTAAAGGGCGTTTTTCGAGCCTCTTCGAGCAGCAGATCGATCTCCAGAGCGGTGCTAGTAGCGTGGTGGATTTGGGATTTCACCGCCCTGACTTCGGCCACCATTTTCATGAGATCATTGCTGAGTTTGCGGTTTTCAGAACTCTTGCTAGATGATTTCCAAATTTGTCGGTGTTTGCTTTAAGTGCTCCGAGTTTGCTCCTCGGCCAGTTCTTCATGTTGCTTCCAGAAGATAACTTTTTATTCTTCGTTCATAGGGTTGTCGACATGGGACTCGTCCCGAGTTGCTCGACTCCTTGTGGAGCGTGGATGTATGTCTCCGTCTTCGTCCGTAGGTTCGGACTGACTAATAGATACCATGTCGAAACGTTTGACTTCTCCTCCTTCTTTATCTTCCTCGATAGGAGGAAGGTCTCCCGGTTTTTTCCATCTCGGCGCGGGGGTTAAATCGTCAGGATTTTGTCCAGATGGTTTGCCTTGCGTGTTGTCAGACCGGTCCAAAGATACTGTGAAGTCGAGTCTTCTTCCGCGGATTTGGGTTGTTCCCCGCGGAAAGATGTCCATGTTCCTCGCTGTGAGGGTTTTAACCTGTTTAGCGAAGTAGTTCATGACCATATCGTGTTCTGCCAATTTCTCGAAAATCAAGAACATCTTCTTCAACTCCTCAAACACTGCGGTGTTTGCGTCAGCGTTGACTGCAGGGACGTTCGTCGCTGGAGTGTTTTCAACGTTTTCATCGACGACGTTATCATTGATGACGTTATTGTTCCCGGTAGGTTTTGGACATTGACTGAGCGTTGATGGCTGAGAGTTAGATTGATCCGTACCCCTGCCCCTCCTTCTAGCACCAAACTGTGGGAACCAAAATTCGCAATGTTGATTTCCGTTGAATTAGGAACGCAGGATAAACCCTAGTTTCCTAGAGGTCCCATATATCTCCAAAACCACACGTCAGTCAGTCAGAATTCTACGTAAATATCAAAAAGCAAAGTATGAATTGAAAAGAGAGCAAATAGATGTCTTATTCCAAATTTGCGAAGAGTGTTTACAACAGGATAGAAGCCTCGGATATGAGATCTGTTGGAGAGATTCCTAGTTCTAATAACATCAGACTGGAAAACCTTAGTTGAGTCGCAGCACAAATAACAAAAACGGAAAGTTGCCTAAATGCTCTAAGTGCTAAGCTATGTTTGCTCTGAGTGGTGATTTCCGTGTGTCATTTTCATTATCACCCTTGAAGTCCTTATATACTCCTCCAGAGGCGGTTTGCTCTTTCCCCTTCTGCCCTTGGTCGAATATATCGCTTTGCGGAAATATTCATTTTTTCCTCGATCTTCAAAAATAACTTCAGAAACTTAACATTTATCCCTTCCTGCAAAATAAAAGATAGACCATCATAAAGTTTGGACTTGTCCAACTCGCCATACGAGATAGTTTGTCGGTCCTTGCCGTCCAACTCGCCGTACGGGCGAGTTGGTCAGTCTGAGCCTTCTAACTCGCACGTATGGCTAGTTTGGTTGGCCCATGTGGCTTGATTTGCCCGTTTGACAAGCTGGACGTCTCGCTCGGCCATCTCGCTCGGCCATCTTCTCCGTTCGGGGAGTTAGATGATCGAGTGTTCTAGTCGTTTCATCGTATTGCTGTTCAGGGATATGTTTTTCCTTTTTCGAGGCATTATCTCTTTCATACACAAAGACCGTATTTTCCCTGTAGGTTTTGGATGTTGATTCCATGTAACCAATTTTGACCCCAACATCGGGAAACACCCTTTCATTGCCATCGATCGATACCGATCAGCCGGAAGCAGGTAAGTACCCCTTTACTAATTCTGATAATAAGAATGTAGTCGTGATAGAACCAATGAACAATAAAAGCAACGAAACAAGCCAACTTATTAATCATCAGGGGGCTGCAATCCCTGATCAAATCACTAAATCTCCAAAGAATGAGATAAAGCATGAATTTCCAATGCTCAAATACCTAAACCCCAGCAGGACATTTTCCAATAGGTTTGTAACTCGATTATCAGACAACCATACACGAAGCTCTCAGCTTGATATCGACTTCCTAATTATGGCACGCAAAAATCAGTTTAGTGGTTTTCATATGGAACACCCAAACGATCACATCGAGATGCTAAAAGATATGGTGAACTGCAATTTCAGTTATTGCAAGCTTTTTCCTTTTTCCTTTTTCCCTTGAAGGTAACGCCAGGAGGTGGCTGAACCAGCTACCACCAGGACCCTGACTTGTTGGGAAGATATTGGAAGCGCCTTCATCAATCACTTTTTTGACGAGGAGAGATCCTGGGGAGCGAGAAGAAAAATATCCACATTCATTCAAGGTAGCCATGAATCTCTTAAAAACGCCTGGACGAGATTCAATAGCTACCAGCTTTCTTGCCCTCACCAAGGATTCTCAGAACTCCAACTCGTCGACACTTTCTATAAAGGACTAAAACTAGACTATCAAACCATCCTTGATACAGCCAGCGAGGGGAACTTTGGAACCCGAAGCCCCGCAAGTGCTAAAACGCTGATAAAAACATAGCTTTAGGTAGAACTTTCGAAAATAGGGACCCCAAAAGGAAGGAACCGCCAATGCTCGCGGAGGAGAAGTCCTCAATTTGAGTCAGAAAGACTCTGGCATTACTTGCGGCCCTTCTAAACGATGTTTTTTTTCCTGACTTCGAAAGTAGGAGACATCAATCGACACTCGTTACCCTGAATCGAGCGACATTAAACCTATAATCGATCGACACTCATTACCGAGAATTGAGCGACATTTCGAACTTATAATCGATCGCACTCTGAAGCAAGAAACAATCGACACTCTGACCCAGAACAAACCGAACCGGTTAGAACAAGTGTCTACCAAGCGAACGCCCCCTTTCCTCCAAAAAATGCTAAGCCAAAAAAGAAGCAGCGTGAAAAGCAATATGCAAGAAAGCATTTGACGAAGTAAACATTGAGATGCCACTAAGCAATGCCATTCACATCTCGTCTTCTACTTAAGCAGTACGTGAAAGAAGCGGCATCGCGAGGATCGCATGAATCAGAACACTGTGTGATGATGGTATCCGAAGAAGTGAGCGAAATTATTCAAGGAAAAACTACAGTTAAACTCCCTGATCCCAGTAGTTTTGTTCTGGACTGCACTATTAGCAATGGGAGATTCAAAAAATCCCTCTGCGACTTAGGGTCTAGTGTAAACCTGATGCCTTATTCAGTTGCAGTCACCCTCGGGCTAACACAATTTCAACCTACCAGGGTCACTCTCGTTTTAGCTGATAGGTCCACTAGATTTCCGGAAGGCTTACTTGAGGGCGTGCCCGTACACATTCATGACTGCGATATACCTGCAGATTTCATAGTGCTTAAATACGAGCAAGAACCGAGAAACCCAATTATTTTAGGGAGACCTTTCCTGGCCACTGCCGGAGCGATCATTGATGTCAAAGGAGGATGTATATGCCTCAACATTGGGAAGATACCAATGGTCTTTTACATGGAACAAATAAAAAAACAGCTTCTGATAGACGGTCAAACCTACCATATCGATTATATCTCCAACCTAGCAGAAGAATCATTCATGGTTACGTGCTCAAACGATCCTCTCGAGAGAGCAATTACCTCTCATGAAAGGGACATCTTTGCGATAAATAACCAGAATGAAGAGTATACAAGGTGTATGGATGCCACAGAAGAAGTCTTCAATGTCGATATTGAAGAACTTGATCAATCACCCCCGTCGATCGACACCCCGATACAACCATCGATCGGCAGCGTACCGTAACCGACTACTGGAGCAAAGCGAAA
Organism: Moricandia arvensis; assembly: GCA_905132765.1. Lineage (NCBI taxonomy): Eukaryota > Viridiplantae > Streptophyta > Magnoliopsida > Brassicales > Brassicaceae > Moricandia > Moricandia arvensis. Next base: position 54,726 of record CAJHQP010001530.1, read on the forward strand.
GCACCTAAAATCAAGCTTACACCACTTCCCGCTGGTCTTAAATATTATTTTCTCTATGAAAAATCATATCATATAATCATAAATGCAAATTTGAGTAGCGAAGAGCATGCATTGTTGCTGAATAAATTGCGGAAGCACCACAAGGCTCTCGGAAATTCGTGAGATGACATTCCGAGAATCTCTCCGGATTTATGCATGCATAGGATACACCTTGATGATGAAACCAAATCATCCATTAAGCATTAGAGGAGATTAAATCCCAACCTCAAGGAAGTGGTCAAAAAGGACATCATGAAAATTTTAGAAGCAGGTGTTATTCACCCGATCTCGGACAGCAACTGGGTTTTTCTGGTTCATGTTTTTCCGAAGAAAGGCGGAATTACAGTGGTAAAGAATGACAAAGATGAATTGATGCCTATGAGAACTGTCACCGGACACAGGATGTGTATCGATTACATGAAACTGACTGCTGCCATACAAAAAGATTATTTCCCTTTACCCTTTATTGATCAGATGTTAGAAAGGCTTGCAAGCCACAAATATTACTGTTTTCTCAACAGGTATTCAGGATTCTTCCAGATTCCCATACATCCGGATGACCAAGAAAAGACCACCTTAAATTCTCCCTATGGAACGTTCGCATATCGCAGGATGCCATTCGGGCTCTGTAACACCCCTGCGACTTTCCAGAGATTCATGACGTCGATATTCACCGATATGATCAAGGATTTCATGGAGGTTATCATGGACAATTTCTCAGTATATGGTCTGAATTTCAAAACATGTCTCGGTAACCTATGCAAGGTACTAGCTAGACGCGAAGAGAAATATCTAGTATTGAACTGGGAAAAAGGCCTCTTTATGGTTAACAGCGGAATTCTCTTAGGACACAAGGTCTCAGCAAACGGAATTGAGGTAGACAAGGAAAAGATTGATGTAATGACTGGATTGCCGCCACCTGCTAGTGTCAAGGACGTTAGAAGGTTTTTAGGACATTCTGGATTATATAGGAGATTCATAAAAGATTTTAGCAAAATTGCTCGACCTCTCACTGCCCTCTTGTGCAAAGAAGTGAAATTCAATTTTACACATGAATGTCTCAAAGCCTTTAAAGAAATCAAATCAGCGATCGTATCTGCCCCTATTTTCCAAGCACCAGACTTGGATCTACAATTCAAAATTATGTGCGACGGCAGCAATTTTCGCTGTGGGTGCAGTACTTGGCAGAAGAAAGTCAAAAAGTTGCATTCATTAGACTACCCCAGTAGAATCTAGACGATGCACAACACAACTATGCGACAACATAAAAAGAGTTACTAGCCGTGGAATCGCCTCGAGAAATTCTGATCCTATCTAATCGGTTCAAAAGTAGTTGTTCACACTGACCACGCAGCATTGAAATACTTAATGAACAAAAAGGACGCCAAGCCGAGACTCTTACGATGGATTCAACTTCTCCAAGAATTTGATATAGAAGTAAAAGACAAGAAAGGAGTGGAAAACGGAGTCGCAGATCACTTATCAAGGATAAGAGTGGATGATGACATCCTTATAAATGATATATTACCCACAGAAAATGTCTACTTAGCAGAATTGACATTCATTAGTAGAGTCAGCTCGGCGCATGAAGTGGAATCGATCGATATCGTCCTAAGACCATCGAACAATTTTCACCGCAAGGCATCAATCGATTCTGTCCATACACCGTCGACCGACAATACATTTGGAAATGACGATGAATTAACCATTACAATAGATATCAACGTTAGTTGTAATCCTTTGTTCCCAAATAATGACTCTCCCGGAGGTAGAAGTTTAAATCGGGGGGTGTGTGCACTTAACACCACTGATAGACCTTTGTACACAGATATAGTAAACGACGTTGCAGCCAAAGTAGGACCCGAACTCTTCAAAAGATATCATAAAAAGAAATTCTTAAGAGAAATCTGGAGATATCACTGGGATGAACACTATCTTTATAAACATTGTTCTGACGGCATATATAGACGATATGTTGCTGAAAGTGAAACTCTAGAAATTTTGTATCATTCTCATGGATCCGATATGCCGGACATTTTGCCAGTTTCAAAACAGTGTCAAAAATTGTACAAGCAGGATTTTGGTGGCCAACTATGTTGCGAGATGCTCAAGCCTACGTAGCAAAATTAGACCCCTGCCAAAAAGGAGGAAAAATTAGCAAGGAAACGGAATGGAACAAAATTTCATACTTGAAGTTGAAGTGTTCGATTGCTGGGGCATCGATTTCATGGGCGATTTCCCTTCCTCGCACGGAAATAAATACCTACTAGTTGTCGTAGACTACCTATCCAAATGGGTCGAAGCGATAGCAACTCGGAAAAATGACGCTTCCATAGTCATTAAACTCTTTAAAAGCATCATCTTTCCTAGATTTGGAGTTCCTCGAGTAGTCATAAGCGATGGAGGTACACTCTTTATAAATATAGTGTTCAAAAAACTAGTCAAGAAACATGGAGTTCACCATCGAGTAGCCACACCCCTATCATCCTTAGACCAGCGGACCAGTAGAAGTATCCAACCATCAAATCAAAAAAATCTTAGAAAAGACGGTAGGATCAATCCGAAAGGATTGGTCTCTAAAATTGGATGATGTGCTTTGGGCATACCGGATAGCATTTAAAACACTGTTAGGGACTACCCCATTTCATGGAAAAGCATGCCATCTCCCGGTATAATTAACGCATAAAGCAGAATGGGCCATCAAAAACGACAAATTTCGATGCTAAGCCCGCAGCAGAAAAGAGATTGATTCAGCTAAATGAGCTAGACGAATTTAGGCACCGCGCCTATGAAAACTCGAAGTTATACAAAGAAAAAATGTAAGCCTATCACGACAAGAAAATCATATTTAGGAATTTCGAACCAAACGATCAAGTACTCCTGTATAACTCGCAGTTAACCCTGTTTCGCGGAAAACTACGTTCTCGCGGAAAACTACACCCTTCACCATTAAAGAAGCCATGCCTTGCGGGACAGTCGTCATATTTTATCCTAAAGGAGAGGATTTAATGGTGAATGTGCAGAGAGTGAAACATTACTGGGCTGAAGTCGAAATTCCGTATACGCATACCATGCGTCTGGTGGTGCCTGACCCCGAGTGATAAACCAATTTTTCGTCAAGCTGACGAATTTAATCAAGCGTTGAGTGGGAGGCAACCTAATAAATTAATAAAATAATATATATATATATATGTGTGTGTGTGTGTGTGTGTGTGATAAAGAAAGAGAAAAAAATTTGATTATTTATTTATACATTTACAAATTTCTTTAAAAAAAAGAGGGAGTCAGAGAACAGACCAACGATCGTTGCCCCTATAGGGCTGTCTATCGACGGCCGACTGTTGGGTAGGTTAACTCGACACGACCCCGTTTCATAAATCACTTTTCTCAAAACCGCCAAAAACAAAAACGAATAAACACTCGATTTTTCTCTTGAAGTTTGGCCGATTTTGCTTGTTCTTGATCCTAACTCAATCGATTTTCACCCTCTCTACCAATTTAGTTCACTAAATCAATCAATCATCAAGGTATGTTCTCTACATCTCTTAGTTTAGGGAAACTTTTATGGTTTGTAGAAAAGTTGAATCTTTTGTAGTATTAACCCGAAATTTACAACGATTTAAGGTGATGGGGTGCTAGATTAGGAATTATCTACCATCTTTACATATGATCTTCACAATTTGAGCTTGTTCTTTTGGATTTCGTATCCCATGGTTCGCGATAAACCATCGATTGATGCCCATGCGGCGTCGTCGATCGTTGGCCATGAGGACCCATCGATCAATGCCCATGAGGTACCATTGATCGATGGTTGTTTATCTCGACATCAATTCTGATTCTTGGCTTTTTTTATCAAATGCAGATGAACGAGAGGCGCACTAAAGCACGATATGAGACCGGTAGCTCCAGTGCTCTGCCATGGGGTCCTCCATGCCGAGATCCTTGTCCCAACGAATAAGAGGGTTTACTTGTGACGTTCGAAAACTTCCCTGACCCTGGGAAGGCTGTAGCATAGAGGGAATGAACCCATCATTCTGTGCGCGAGAAGTGGGACGGTTTTGACAGCCTCTACTATAACGCTTGGCAAAGCGTTTCTATTTAGCCCACAAGGTTCGCCGATAGACACACCTTGAAAAAGCTGGGGCTCCTGACAGACTTCATGCAGCTGGTGGAGGAGGTAGGGTGGCGCACAATGGCTACTAAGCCATATCCTATTTATCCCGACCTGGTCCGACAGTGCATTACCACGGCTCAGGTTCTCTACAAGATCCCTCGGGAAAAGTTGGCGAAGGAAGCCATCTTGACTTTTTTTATCAGAGGCATCAGGTACCGGATCACCATTCCACAGCTCTGTGAGATCTATGGGTTCAACGTTGGTACTCTCGCCTGTACAGTTGCTCCTTTCCCCGGTCTACCTCCTTTTTGGGGAGTCATCGCTACAGGCCCTTTTGACTCAGGCTCTGCTACTCAGATGGATATTCGTCACCGCACCCTAAGCTACTTCATGAAGGTCCTTCCCAACACTGTGTTGTGCAAGATTGAACCCAACAAGGTTAGGGTTCAGGATCTCACACTGCTGTACTATTGTGTCAGAGATTTTGTGGGGCTCAATGATGAGATCTTTCGCCCATCAGTGAGCGATCAGCGGGTGAACTTGGGAGCTGTTTTTTCTTAGAACTTGGGGACCCTGAAGGAAAAACCCTTCAAGGGTTCTGGCCTGAAGAATGATAGGATTGGGATCCTCTTGATCCCTCTATTCAGTTTTCTTGGCATCATCATTGACGGGGCCTCAGTGGAGAGGGACTTGTGTTTCATGGATGACGGGCACTTGGCGAGGACTAAGTGGCTGAAGGAGGGATGATATTGGTCTTTTGTGGATGACGGCATTCCTAGGATGATAGTGCTTCCAGTGCCAGAGGTCACAGGCTTTGCTGATGATCCAGAGCGCCTTGCCTTCAGACCAACTGAGAAGCACTTCCACACAGAACCTCTCAGGGCACGCGGCAGAGGAGGGCTCCGACAAGCCCATACAGTAGCAACAACAGCAGCAGCAGACGAGCCAGCAGATCAACCTCCACCTCTCCCAGCGTTCCCTCAGATACCAGAGATCCCCATCCACGACCATGGTGACTTCCAGAGAGTCGTGGTGGACGCACTTCGTGCTATATGCGCTAGGGTGGAGATGATGTCTCGATGCCAATGTTTCAGCCGCCCCAGAAATGCCATCAGAACCCGCACCACAGCAGCAGCCAGCATGGACACCTCAGATGAGAAGTAGTCTCCTTTGTTGCTCCTTCGTCTCTTATTTCATTTTCAGACTGATACTCATACTTATTTTATTTTGTTGCCTTTCGATTTAGACTTATTATTATGTTTTTGGATGTTTTGATGTTTGTTTGAGTGTGTAACAGAGATAACCCAAAGAGAGATGATCAGAATAGGGACTCGACACACACACGATTTTAGTCTGATACGCCGAGCATCGATCGATGGTGATTTATTGCTGTCGATCGATAGCGATCTAACAAAGACATTTAGTAGATATTTTGCCCCCCCCCCATTGATCGACGGTGATGGTTTACCATCGGTCGACACACATTTATAACCATCGATCGACACTCTCATACAGAGAGAGGTATCGAGTATTCTACTTAAGATATTTAATTATAATTTAATTTCTCCTAACCAATCTAGAACGGATGACACTGGGGACAATGTAATTTAAGTCTAAGGGAGATTCGCTAATGCTATCTAATTTATTGTGAGCTTTTTTTACTATATATATATATATATATATATATAATTTTTTCAATAAGTTTTATTGAATAAATAAGGGGGCTATGATCAAGATTTATTATTGACTAACCACACTTTAGCACCATTCTTAGAAGGTTGTTTGCAGAGATTACTAGAGATACCAAAGTGGATCATCTTGTCACTATATCACACTTGCTTAGAAAGTTTGAAGGAACCAAAGCTGATTTCCAACACTAATCCTGACATTATTTGCTTGCTTTAAGGCTTGGTATACACTGGATCGGATTCCTTCTGCAAGTCTGTACCTTTGGTTCCCTTCTCTCTCTCTTCAGCATTTACCTAAATGATTAAAAGATTGAGATGACTTCCCGAGATGCAGAGGGGTAGGTACATTACCGATCACTCCGCTATTCTAATTCGGAGAAACGATCACACATTGTTGGAAGCGAGGGGTATTCGCCTACAACTTTGCCAAAAAAGAAAAACAAAAGAAAAAAAGAAATAGCAAAACAAAAAAAAGAAGAAAATCGATAATGAGATGGCAAGATGGACTATATCAGCATCAACGTCCATTAAGTTTGAGATCTAAAAAAATCAGAGAGAAAAGGGGGAAGAAAGTTTTGTGCCTAGTTGTTCAGATACTTGCAGAGGTAAGAGTCCATGTGTCCTTTGCTGAACACTCCCAAGGTAAATCCTACACTTTTATTCTATGCAAAGAAATGAAGTCAGTAGAGGGGTGAGTCAGACTAGTATTTGCTAAGTTGTTGGTAGAATGGATTTGGTTGCTATACTAGGATATGGTATATAAAGTTTCTCTGTGATTGACTTGATAGAAGGTGGTTGCAACAGAGTAAGGTGAAAGTTATACTTAAACATTATGTGAGTCTCCGCGTTTCAAAACCTCTTTCGCATGCTTAACTTGCTTGAGGACAATCAAAAGGGTAAGTTAGAGGGAGTTGACATAGCTTATTTATACCAGTTTAGGCTATGTTATAGGCTCTATATAGGTTCTATTATGTGCGTCTAAACTATGTTTTGGAGTATTCACAGGTCTAGGTAGTCATTGGAAGCAATTGGAGATTTTAGGCTATTTTGGAGCATTTAGGATGCTCATCCAGGAACTCAAAGTCAGATTTCAGTTTATTTATGAAGCATAGATCGATGTCACACATTGTCCGTCGATCGATGGCCAAGTTGGCTGCGAGATTAATGAAGACTTGATAAATTACAAGTTTTACCCATAAGTTTCATCATTTGTAAGACAAGTCCTTAGCCGAAATTTAGACTATTTATTAGGGTTTTTTCTTAGTTTAAGGAGGCTGCCAGAAAAATAGTTCTAATATCTAAAAGTTGGAATACCTTGCTACATCTATTGGAGAGAGAGATCTGACCATTATTACAGAGAAGATCTTGAACTCCTTATCTTTTACTCCACTTATTTAATGCAATTTATGCAGACTTTAATCATGTTCTTTATTACTATGTCCGAGTAATTCATTGTTCAATTTAGGGTTCTTCAATGGTAGTAATGTCTTGTTGTTTTTATAGAATTGTTAGGGTGATCTTCTTGGTTTTTTGTTTAAGTTCCTCTTAATGCTAAGTTGAACTTTATCACCTCAATCTTAGAAATTATGGTTCCATAACGCAAGCGAGAGTTGTAAATAACTTGTAACAAACAAGAGTTGAATTTGAATTTTAGAGAACCCATCAAACCGCAAAACCAGTACTGTTTAGAAATAGCATCGATCGATACCACCATATGGACATCGATCGATACCACCATATGGACATCGATCGATACCACCATATGGACATCGATCGATACCACCATATGGACATCGATCGATACCACCATATGGACATCGATCGATACCACCATATGGACATCGATCGATACCACCATATGGACATCGATCGATACCACCATATGGACATCGATCAATACCACCATATGGACATCGATCGATACTCAGTTAAGATGCGCGAGAGCGATCTCCTAAACCCTGAGGTTTGAGTTCAAGAACGGTACTTAATTAAAACCCTAGCAATCTATTATTCTGCAATGCCTAATCCTACCGGAGAGTTCACCCTAAGTCTAATCCCTTAATTTAATCTAGCCTTAATTCGACAGCAATAATTCTATTGTGCAATCCTACAGTCTCCGTGGATTTGATCCATAAGTAATACACTGAACCTCTTATTTGAGAGACTAAAAGTGGGAATAGGGCTAATTTGAGAGTGATATAAAACCCCACATCACATCTATTACCCAATCAACAAAAATATCAGCTGGTAAACCACGTGAATGGAAGAGATGAAGCAAAACATGGACTATACTCATCAGATGATTCAGAGACAACACGCGAATGGAGTAGACCAAGCTCCATCGATCGAAGGACGCTCACAACCATTGATTGACGCTTCACGCGGACCATTCAGACAGAGGCTGGTAACTGAGAAGCTATTGGAAGATAAACTTGATGGATTTTATACATCTCAAAACATGATGATGGAAGATATCTCCAGGAGATTGGATGACATATCCATACCCACATATAGCAGGATTGGCTTGTTACAAAAACGAATTGACAACCTTCGGGAAAGTATGAGTCAAATTGAGATCACCAAGGAGAACATGGACAACCAAAGAACCAGAGGTGAAAAGGCCATAAGAAGCTTTGTTGGCACCTAGTTTCAAATGAGCAAAGAAGATATGGACACTTGTTTTCCAACAAGTGATACTCTACACCCATCTTAGTCCAAACAGAGATAAACATCAAGCTAAAGACTATAACCAAGTGCTCAGTGGGAGGAAACCCACTATTAGGTATGTTTTAAATTCATTATATTTTCATGATATTAAAATTTTTGTTTTTTTTCTTTTTATTTGCAGCAAAAAAAAAACATGATGATCGAGAACTAGCATCGGTCGACGACAGTGCACTACAATTGGTCGATACTAATACCATCAGGCGCCACCCATCACTTACCATCGGTCGACACCAATTAACAAAGTCTGGTATCGATTTCTTCCTTTAGTTTTTCTCACCTCTCCAAGACGGGATAACACTGTGGCGAATGTTTTTTAAGTATGGGGGAAGTTTATTGGTATTGCATTCTTTTTTTAGTTCTAATCCTTATGTGTCAGTTTAAATTTACACTTATTATATAATCATTATGTAACATCATTCTAGATGTGTTCATTGCAGAGAGGACTAGAGATACTAAAATGGATCATCTTGCCACTATATCACACTTGCTTAGAAAGTTTGAAGGAACCAAGCTAATATCCTACCTAATACTGACTTATTTGCTTGCTTTGGGATTTATCATACATTGGATCGGATTCCTCTTGCAATTCTAGAAGGTAAAGTTTGTGTGCTTCTTATTCCCTTCTCGCTCTCTCTTCGTCATCTATATATAAAAAATTAAGATGATTTCCTAAAAGATGCAGAGGGGTAAGCATTGTACCTATGACACCATTATTCTAATTCAGAAAGGAGTTATCACACATTTGTGGAAGCGAGGGGTAGTACATCACCGATGACCCCACTATTTGCCTACACCTTGTCGAAAATAAAAAAAAGGAGAGATAAGAAAAAGAAAGATGAACAATATGGACTGTATTAGCATCCTTGGTTCATTGGACTTACAAAAAAAATAAAAAATAAAAGATTCAGAGAGAAAGAGGGAAGAAAGGGATTAAAGAAGACTGCATATATGTTTAGATACTTGCAAAAGTAAGAGTCCATGTGTCCTCTGATCGATACTCCCAAGGTAAAGCATGCACTTTTATTTTATGCAAGAAATGAGGTTAGTAGAGGGGTGAGTCAGACTAGTATTTGCTAAGTTGCTGGTATAGTTGATTTGGTTGTTATTGTGGGAACCAAAATTCGCATTATCGATCTCCATTGAATTAGGAACGCAGGGTAAACCCTAATTTCCCAAAGGTCCCGGATATCTGCTAAACCACACGCCAATCAATCAGAATACGAAGTAAAGATGGAAAAATAAAGTAAAAATCGAAAAGAGAGCAAATAGATATCTTATTACGAATTTGCATATGAGCCTTTACAACAGGATAGGATCCTTGGCTATATGAGATCTCGGCGATATCCCTAGTTCTAACAACCTAAGATTGCAAAACCTTAGTTGAGGCGCAGCTCGAATAACAATTACGAAAAGTTGCCTAAGATGCTCTAAGTGCTATGTTTGCTCTGAGTAGAGATTTTCATGTGTGTCCCTTGCATCATCACCCTCGAAGTCCTTATATACTCCTCTAGAGGCGGTTTTCTCTTTCCCCATCTTCCCTTGGTCAAATTTTTTGCTTTGCATAAATATTCTTTTTTTCTCGATCTTCATGATTATCTTTGGAAACTTAACATTTATCCTCTGATCTTGACATTTATCTTCCGGACTTAACATTTATCTTCCGGACTTAACATTTATCCCTTCCTGCAAAATAAAAGATAAACCCTCACAAAATTTAAGTTCGATTTCGGATAAAATCGTGAGTGTGGCTTTAGCCAAGTTTTGACCTCATCGGGCCATTTTTTGACTTGAGCGTTTTTACGATTTTAGCGAAAGAGCATTCTTAAGAGAACAACGTCCGAGAGTTAGGATCTTTCGTATGGGGCGTGCGACTCCAGGTGTTAAGTTAACTGTTATCATCTTATAAAATCGACCAGATCCTTTCATGAGAAAAAAGATTTCTTTTGATATAGTTCCAACGTCAGTCTCGATCGAGACGAAACAAAGATAAGTTTGATCGAGTTTCGAATGAGGGAGTTACGAGGATGAGGTGAAAATAGATTGATTGATCCAACTTCCCGAACGGGCAAGTTATTCTTCTTGATCAACCAGCTCACCCGTTCGACGAGTTGGGATTGTCCAAATCTCCGAATGGGCGAGTTAGTTGCGCCATGCTGTCCAACTCACCCGCTCGGCGAGATGGACTGGTCCACCTCGCTGAACTGACGAGTTGTTTGGCCCATGCTGTCCAACTCACCCATTCAAACTCGTCGAACGAGCGAGTTGGTCGGTAAGCAGTCCAACTCGTCCATTCCAACTCACCGAACGGGCAAGTTGGTCGACCCATACTGTCCATAATGATGGGGATATTCCGCCTAAACCCGAACCTGACCTAACCGAGCCTAACATTCGGGACATGATCACCAAGATGTCCCAACCAGAAGCTGCCCAAGAAGTGTCCATGGCTATTGTGTTCAAAGGACCCATGACTAGACAAAGAGCTAAGATACTTCAACATCATTTTAATGAGGGCATGATGCTGGTTATCAGCATTGATGATCAGCATACCTAGAATGATCAAGAGCCAATCAAACCGACCCAAAAGGCAAGAAGGTAAGCATTTAAATTCTCATTTCTAACTGTTTGATTTGTTTTGCAGTTTGGTCCTTTTTCTGTTTTTTTTATTTGAATTTATTTCCCAAACTTTATTAGATGGCTTGCATGCAGTTTAGGGTTTTCATTAAGTCCAAAAATTTGTAATATTTGCTTCAAACACCCTCGAAAGTACTCACGGCACTGGGCATCTATATAAGTCCCCTATAAGCCGTTTATACTTTTTTACGGATGATATAAAACTTAAACTTTTTCTAGTGAAAACACTAAGAGCTCTAGCGAGAACTCGCCTCCCTCTCTCTGCATTATGAGACCAGAACCTCCACGGACAAAGAGATTTGTGTTGTATCACGAGTCTTCCATCCTTTGTGTGGTGCACTTCGTTCCATCAAGTTTCAGTTTCTCGGATCCTTTGGTTGATTAGATCAGTCCAAACGCTCCACCCTTTTGTAGATCTCTCTCTCTCTCTCTCTTGCCTCGGATTTTATAGGCCTTTGTCAGCCTAGGCTTGTATCATTTCTAGTATCAGAGCTGAAGTTCCTTCAGAAACAAGTTGCATCTATCCATTCCTTTTGTTACTTGCAATCGTCTATCATTTGCTTTTGTTTGTATTCATAAATTAAAAAAAAAAGAATCGTTTGTTCATCCTTTTCCATCTACTTTACCTTGAATAACCATAGAAAACCCCATAAAAATCGTTTAGTTCTTGCTGCATCTTGTTTCGTGATAGTTTTCCTTGCATCCGAACCACAGTACCCATCGCATTGCACCATCGGCCATACCATCGTCTTGTCTTTGAACTTTTCCATCCGTCGCATTCTGTTTAACCTAGAACTCATATTTTAGCTCATTGTGTCGATTGATTCAGTTTTAGAAGGCTATTAGTCGAAAACTTGAGGACCAAGTTGAATCTAGATACACTTTCCTTATTTGTGGTCAAGAATATCGGCTATTACTTTTCTTGGTCGAGTGCATTAGTTTAAGTTTCCATTTTTTTTAACTTTTTTGAATTCTTCCATATAACTTTCAAAAAAAAAAGTTTACTAGACACTTGTTTACATTCTTTTCATTTTGACAACGTTAAAAAAATAGTATATTGCATTTTTTCCATTTTTCTTTTTATTATCTTTACATTTTTAGTTTTAAGCCTTTTTCCTTTGTTTTCGTGCAAGGTACACTATGGGAAACGACGTTCAATCTGCTCTCATGCAAGATATCCATGACCTCCAGGACGAAATGAGGAACATGAGGCATGGCATAGGTACGGTCCGCCAAGATTTTGCTGATCGGCTGACCTGAATTGAACAACGACCAGTGCCTAGAACCACCCGAAGAGTTGACCTGGGAACAGCCCACAACCAACCCTTTCCAACTAAAGCACCACCAAGAAGGACTGGGGTACACATTAGTGATCACCCCCGACCCAAGTACCATGGATCAACCTCAAAAAGATGACCCCGGACCACATCCCCAACCAAATCCAAGGAGGCATGAAGTTCAAGACGATTTTGGAGATGAAGAGGAGGAGGACTATAACCCTCCTCCCCATGCACGACTTGCCCCAGCCCCCTACCAGAACAACATCAAGCTAGAGGCACCTGCTTTTCTGAAAAAGTGGACCCCGAGGCCTACCTTGATTGGGAGAAGAGGATGGACCACATATTTGAGTACTATAACTACAGGGTCCCAAAAAAGTAGCCCTTGCACTAGCCCAACTGACGGACAATGCTTTAATATGGTGGGATATAGTTACCACAGACCAGAGGAGGAACCAGCTGAGGCCACTCGAGTCATGGATTGACATGAAGGACCTAATGCGCCAACGGTTTGTTCCCCAGAACTTCCACAGAGACCTACAAAGGCGTTTTAGGACACTTAGACAAGGTACTAAGTCTGTGGAGGAGTACTATACGGAGTTTGAGCGTTTGAGGAACCGTCTTGGCCTCAACGAGGATGAAGAGTCCATCATGGCTCAGTTTGTGGATGGGTTAAATGATCGGATCAGTAGCAAGGTGGAGAGAGAAAACTACCTAGATTTCAAGGATCTATTCCACTTGGCCATCCAAGCCAAGCAACACATCAAAAGGAAGTCCATCAAAAGTATACCACAGGCTGCTTGGGGTTCGAGCAACAACTCCAATAACTATCCAAAACCAGTAGACAAGTGCAAAGGGATTGATCTTGGTAACCAGAACAAGTGGGTCGGCACTTGTTTCAAATGCAAAGGCCGAGGGCACATGGCAAGGGAATGCCCAAACCAGAGGGTCATGTTACTCACTGATAAGGGGTATGAGTCCCCTGATGAAGATGATCCGATGGTCCAAGAGGAGTTTGGAGAGATTGAGTATCCGGATGTAGGAGAGAGCTTGATGATCAGACGAGTACTAAGTGCCCAAGACCAACCAGCTGAGACCATCCAAAGGGAGAAAATCTTCCATAGACGATGTACCATCAAAGGCAAGGAATGTAGTCTCATCATTTATGGTAGGTCTTGTACCAATGCGGCCAGTGTATACATGGCTGAAAAATTTGGCATAGAAAAGACTAAGCACCCTCATCCATATAGGCTTAGGTGGTTAGATGATAAAGTAGAACTTCGGATAAAAGAACAAGTTACCATCCCCTTTGCATAGGTAAATACCAAGATGAAGTAGTTTGTGATGTAGTACCCATGCAAGATTGACATGTCCTTTTAGGTAGACCTTGGCAATAGGATAGAGAAACCAAACATGATGGCCGGTCTAACATGTATACTTTCATGCATGATAAGCGTAAGATTAGTTTAGCACCTCTCACACCAGTACAAGTTCATGAATTGCATTTAAAAATGGTTAAAGAGAAGGAGAAATCTGTTAAATCTAACTTTCTTATTAGGCCTAGTTACATCCGAAAGGCTGTTGCTACCAAACTCACAATGCTACTAATGATCTTTAAGGAGCTTTTGAGTGCAGGTACTTATGAGTTAACACTTCACTCAGAGATCACTAAGCTTCTTGTCAGGTTCAAAGATGTGTTTCCATAGGAGATTCCACACAGATTACCACCACTTAGAGCCATAGAACATCAGATAGACTTCATACCCGGAGCTGCCTTACCAAACAAACCAGCCTATAGGGTAAACCCAGAGGAAACTAAGGAAATAGAGAATCAAGTTAAGGACCTATTAGACAAGGGATATGTTAGGGAGAGCCTTAGTTCTTCTGATGTACCGGTGTTGCTAGTACCCAAGAAAGATGGCAATTGGAGGATGTGTGACTGCAGAGCCATAAACAACATTACCATTAAGTATAGGCACCCCATACCCCGATTAGATAACATTCTAGATGAGTTAAGTGGAGCCATCATCTTCTCTAAGATAGAACTTAAGAGTGGGTATCACCAGGTGAGGATGAATGAGGGTGATGAGTTGAAAACTACCTTCTAGACCAAGCAAGGTCTATACAAATGGCTAGTAATGCCATTTGGACTCACCAATGCTCCAATCATTTTCATGCGCCTTATGAACCATATCTTAGACCTTACTTCAGTAAGTTTTTTGTTATATATTTTTATGACATTTTAACTTATAGTACCACCTAGTTTGAACATGTGACACCTCTTGAGCAAGTGCTAGAGACAATTTGGCAAGAAGGCCTTTATGCAAACCTCAAGAAGTGCACATTCTGCACTGATAAACTTGTCTTCCTAGGCTTTGTTGTGAGTTCATAGGGACTAAAGGTGGATGAGGAGAAGGTTAAGGCAATACAAGACTGGCCGGAACCAACCAACATCAGCCAAGTCCGAAGTTTCCATGGTCTAGCAAGTTTCTACAGGCAGTTTGTCAAGGACTTCAGTAGTATAGCCGCACGACTCACTGCTGTGGTGAACAAGAGTGTTGGGTTTACCTGGCAAAAGGCCCAGCAAGATGCTTTCCAGACATTGAAGGACTGCCTGACCCATGCACCAGTCCTAGTCCTTCCAGATTTCAACAAAACCTTTGAGGTGGAGTGTGATACATTCTGAATTGGGATTGAACAGTACTGACTCAAGGAGCCAAACCAGTGGCCTATGTAGTGAGAAGTTGAGTGGGGCCACACTGAACTACCAAACTAGTGAGGGCATTGGAGACTTGGCAGCACTACCTGCTGTCCAAGGAATTTGTGGTGCACACCGACCATGAGACCTTAAAGCACCTAAGGGGTCAGACCAACATCAAGAAGAGACATGCTAGGTGTATGGAGTTCATAGAGACCTTTCCATACGTTATCAAATACAAGAAGGGCAAACATAACATTGTGGCCAATGCACTTTCAAGGAGCTTTGCTTTGATTGCAACAAAGGAAGCGAAGGTGATGAGACTTGAGTTCATCAAGGATCTTTATGGAGGAGACCCATACCTTGCTGAGACGTATGCTGGCTGCACCAAGGGACCACAAGAGAAGTTCTATTTGCATGAAGGGTTTCTGTTCAGGGACAGAAGGTTGTGTATCCCACAGTTCTCCTTAAGGAGTTTAATCACCCGAAAATCTCATGGAGGAGGACTCATGTGACACGTTGGAGTGGACAAGACCTTGGCTGTGGTAAGGGAACACTTCTACTGTCCACACTTGAAGAAGAATGTCGATTCTCATTGTGAAAGATGTGTGACGTGCAAGAAGGACAAGTCCAAGGTGCAACCACATGGCCTATACATGCTTATGCCAATCCCTACTGTGCCTTGGGTGGATCTATCAATGGACTTCGTCTTAGGACTACCAAAAGTGCAACACAAGGATTCTATATTTGTGGTGGTGGATCGATTATCCATATGGCACACTTCATACCTTATGCCAAGGTAAATGATACATCCAAGACAGACGACTTATTCTTCAAGGAGGTTGTACATTTGCATGGTGTCCCTAGGACCATTGTGTCCGACCGTGATAGCAATTTCTAAGCCATTTTTGGAAGAGTTTATGGAAGAAGATGAGAACCAAACTCCTATTCTCCACAACCTGCCATCCCCAAACTGATGGCCCGACAGAAGTGGTTAACCGGACATTGTCCACACTGCTTAGGTCCGCCCTTGGGAAGAACATGAAGACTTGGTTCGAGTGCATCCCCTTTGTTGAATTTGCATACAACCGAGCCCAGCACTCTCCCACAAAAATGTCACCATTTGAAGCTGCCTATGGGTTCAATCCAAACACACCCATGGACCTTAAACCTCTGCCACCAGCTGAAGTTGTTAGCCTGTCAGGAGAGGCCAAGGCTATGTATGTCAAGGAGCTCCACCAGAAAGTCACTGGAAACTTGGAGAAGAGGACTGGGCAGTACACTAGACATGCCAACAAGGGACGTAAGGAAGTTGTGTTTGAACCAGGCGAATGGATTTGGCTACACATGAGGCAAGAAAGGTTCCCCTACCAGAGGAGTTCTAAGTTACAACCAAGAGGAGATGGACCTTTCCAAGTGGTCGAGAGGATCAACAAAAACGCCTACCGACTTGACTTATCAGGTGACATGAATGTATCATCCACGTTCAATGTGACTGACTTGTCTCCTTACCTTGCATATGAACCAGTTTTGAGGTCAAAACCTTTTGAAGAGGGATGGAATGATGAGGAAATTCAGCCTGAATCTGAATCTGACCTAACCGAGCCTGACATCCAGGAAATGATCACCAAGATGTCCCAACCAAAAGCTGCCCAAGAAGTATCCATGACTAGACAAAGAGCTAAGATACTTCAATATAAGTTTAACGAGAGCATGATGCTTGCTTTTGATAATTTTCAGGTAAACCCAACCGAGGTTAAGCCAAATGAAGATCAAGTTGATCAAGAATCAAGTCCCAAGAGTGATGGACCATTAGAGAAGATCAAGACCACAAGTGAAGATCTTTGGCTGTTCATTCCAGACCAAACCCACAACAATCTGCTGGTTATCAGCATTGAAGATCAGCATACTTAGCATGATCAAGAGTCAATCAAACCAAACCAAAAGGTAATAAGGTAAGCATTTAAATTTCCATTTCTAACGGTTTGATTTGTTTTTCGATTTGGTCCTTTTTGTTTCTTTTTATTTGAATTTATTTTCCAAAATTTATTAGATAGCTTGCACACCAATTAGGGTTTTCATTAAGTCCAAAACTTTTTAATATATGCTTCAAAGACCCTTGAAGGAACCCACGGCATTGGACATCTATATAAGCCCCCTATAAGTCGTTTGTACTTTTTTACGCATAATATAGAACTTAAACTTTTCCTAGTGAAAACCCTAAGAGCTCTACCAAGAACTCGCCTCCCTCTCTTTGCCTTGCGATACCAGAACCTCCACGGCGAAAAAGATTTGTGTTGTATCACGAGTCTTCCATCCCTCGTGTGGTGCACTTCTTTTTATCAAGTTCCAGTTTCTTGAATCCTTTGGTTGATTAGATCAGTCCAAACGCTCCACACTTTTGTAGATCTCTCTGTCTCTCTCTCTTGCCTTGTGTCTTATAAGCCTTAGTCAGCCTAGGCTTGTATCACAACATGCCCGTTCGGCGAGTTAGATTGGTCCGACTCTCCGAACGGGCTAAACCTTAGAAAAGAGTATTGACTACTAAATTCTTTCGACTATAGAAGCATGCAACTACAACTAAAATTTTCATATCAATATGTTATATGTTTACTCTATTGATCAATAAACTATTACTTTTATTTACTATTTTTGTTTTATTGCACTACTTCATGTTTACATAATATCACTAAAAACTCTATTTCATTTTACCCTACCAAAGATAATTTTTGTCAGCTCAAAGATAATTATTTAATTACAAAACTGCAATTTTCCGATAATTTCTCTAAATTTAAAATAAGAAAATTAATTTCTCAAATTTACGTTAACTTTTAAAATGTACGTAGTAGATACTCTTTAACTTAAGAACTTAACTAACTCAAAGGAAAATTTCTATAGCGTTTCGTTTATTTAAATCTATAATTTTGGAAACAGATTTTTAAGGAAAAAAAGGAGAAAAAGATAATTAACCATACTTATTTCATTTTAATTAAATACATCTATAATTACCCATCATATATATTAACACATAATCGATGAATTTTCAAATCTATATATATATAGTACTGTTTCCTCTCTCTAGGAAGTGCCACATCATCAATTTGATGATTCTGAACGTGACACCTGTCTTCTGTAGCCAAACTCACCGTTTCATTAAAGTTAAATTGGGCAGTTACATTTCAATGTGTTTCTCATAATTTAGTGGGCCTTACTCCCGTGATTCAGCCCAAAACAACGAAACGGCGCAAGATTCTTAGGGTTTTGTGTTCTTCTTCCGTGTTGAAGCGACGATTTTTTCTTCTTCGATCTCTGGTACAACTAATATCTTCAATCCACGTTAATCATGGCTTTGTGAATCTTCAATCTGGCATTTTGTTTTCTAATTAGAAGTGTTTCTCCTAATTGATTTATCCTCTTCATCGTGCTCTTTATCTCCATTACCCGTCTACGGGTACGATCTGTTATTGAATACACCTTATTCCTCTGTAAGTCGGTGTCTCTAATGCTATAAAACGAAAACTTTACTTTCCTTAGAACATCATCATCTGAACTCTTGATGTCGCATACATTTGTTGATTTTGTTTGTATTAGTTCATGTTTTGCAGTCGCCATTCCCTTCTTCGCCTTCACCGTCAATCATCATCGCTCCTCTAACCGGTTAGTTTTTTTTCTTCTCTTAGTGGAACACAATATGATCTATTTTTTATTTATACCGAGATGGGATTCTGATTTTCTGTTTTCGTATGTAGATTAGATTGAATTTTACCCTAGATTGAGAATCTTGATTTTGTTTTGTAAATGAGCAGTAGGGGTTTCTTCAATTGGTTCAAAGTATAAGGCTGCTTTAATCTCAACAAGACTTATTCGCACTGTTGGATCCTTTGCAGCTTTAGGACGCATCAACAGTATTATCTTAATTTCTAAGCTCTTTCTTATAAGCAAAAATGGGAACCTTTTTCTTATTTGATCTCTAAGTGCTTCTCCAAGCTCTCTCTAAGCCTCACCAAGTTGAAGGAGTCTCTGGGATTATACACAAATATCATCTTCTTGGCATCAATGTCGTTTTTGGTAATTCTCCACCTTTTTTTCTTCCGCTACAAATTCGGAACTCAAAAAGTTAAACTGATTTGTTCAATTTTCCGATTCTGATTGCAGGATATGAGGCACCACCATCTTTTTGTGATATGCTCTCTTTGTGATTGTATTTATGTTGAGGCTAATCTACGGATTGAGCAGATGGGGTTGAGAAGACTCTAGAAGCAATTTATTTCTTGAGTTATCTGAAGTTTCGTCAAGGATTGCCAGGTCCATTTCATGAGTCAATGAGATCTGCTTCTTAAATACAAGTTCTGATTTGTGTTGTTTAATGTTGTGTCTTGCTTTGTTCTTTGAGCTAACGGATGGTTGGGTGTGAGAGATAAAAGGTTCACTCCAAAACTTGAAGTTCTTAGGTATGTTGATGATAAGGATTGTCGTAGGGATTTGCGTAAGGTAATGCATGATTATGTCAACAAGAGCACTAAGGTAAGAGTAAAAGTTTTTGACTTTCTCCAGAACTTGGAGTTTATCAGCTGTGTGTAATTATATTGTTTTGTTTGTTTTGTTTGTTTTGTTTGTTTTGTTTCAGGAATCTTTGTAATTGTTTGATATGTTGTTGACAACCTATGATATAGCATTGGTGGATCAAGACTTCCTTTCTCATATTCCGTGGCAGTATGCTGTAATTGATGAAGCTCAAATACTCAAGAATCCCAACAATGTATGTTGCCTAACTAAGAAAATTCATCGAGTGTGAATTGAAGGAATTTTCTAATTGGGCTAGCATTCCATTTTATGTGAGTTGGTCCTTTAGTGGACCTCGAAATGAAGTATCGGTCTAATAATTTTTTTTCGTTGAATAAGTGTTTGGTCATGTGATGGCTAACTAATATTATATACATATATATATAGATAGTATATACTTTTTAAATATATCAAAAGTATGCATCGATGTAAGAAAAATAAAATATAGTTTCATTTAAACCATTTCAATAAACCTATTAGAAAATTTTATCACAACAAAAAGAAGGAATCTGAATAATAATTGAAAAAGTAAAAAAGAATGACTACATAAAATGATTAATATTTAATATAAAACTAAACAATTTAAATTAAAACAAATATTAAAAATATAATGAAAACAAATTTCCCGCGCGAAGCGCGGACCGACCCTAGTAATATTATACATATGTGTTACTCTGCAATATTTCTTAACATCCATATTTCTAAAACCACTTTATGTTATCTGTTCTGATTCTATTTCATTGATTTTTGTTCATGTTATACGAATGAGTTCTATAAAGACAAACGCCTTATTTTCTTCTTGCGCTGACAAGTCATATTTTCCTATTTTATTATCAAAGAAAAAGGTCATATTTGTTTTTCATCACATGAAGGATTTCATGAAGGGTTTATAGTGATTTAAACTTCCAACTATTTTTAAATTGTATGGAAAACCTTCAAATAAAACTTTATGTTTTAAAACCTTCAATTATTAAACCGTTAACCCTCTCTTAACAAAGTCGTCTTTTATGAACGGAAATCCGTTAAATTAAAACGCAGCTTTTCATATAATCACAGAAACTACACGAAAAGCTTACAATCAACATAAATTTTAGTGATTTAAACCCTCAACTATTTTTAAATCAGATGAAAACCCCCCAACTAAAATTTTATATTTTAAATATTTGATGTTTTTAACCCTCCCTAAACAAAGTCGTCTTTTCTGAACGGGGACTTATTAAATTGAACCACAACGTTTCATTCAATCACATAAACGACACGAGATGCTTAAAATTCTCTTTATAATAGGTAGGGATAATGATGTTTCATCACCAAATATAAAAAAATATTCTTCTTCATTTTCAAGAACCATCAATGATGATGAGTCAAAAACCTCTATTGTTTCCAATCCTAATTATTTTTCTCATGTTTAATTTTTTGATAAATCATAGGTAAAATTTCAAGCGTGAAAAGATGGATAATTTAGTTACTAAACATTTTAAACTTCACTTTTTTATAATAAATGAACATGAGAGAAATAATTGATATTAGAATCAACAAAATTTTCTAACTTATTTCACCTTCTATGGTTTTTGAAAAAGAATTATTTTTTTTTTATTTGGGGATGAATCGTGATTGTCGAGGCGCTCCAATTTAAAGGCAGAAAAGCCTAATTTATTTACAGAGGGTTAGAAGCATTAAACGTTAAATAGTTGAGGGTTTTAAAACATATAGTTTTAATTAGGTTTTCCATCTGATTTTTAAATAGTTGAAGGTTTAAATCACTAATATATTCGTTAATTTTAAGCATATCATGTCTTTTCAATGATTATATGAAATGCTGAATTTCAATTTGACGAGTCTCCGTTTATAAAAGACGACTTTGTTAACGGAAGGTTAACGATATTAACGGTTTAATAGTTGAGGTTTTAATAACATAAAATTTTAGTTGCAAGTTTTCCATCCAATTTAAAAATAGTTTGAAGTTTAAATTATTAAAAAGCCTCACATAAACTTATTTTTTCAACTTCTTGTTTCCTGGCCATTCAAAGTTTAGAAATGTACGAAACATTTTAATAATTATTACTTTTGACTTCTCCTGGCGGATTTGAATTGTCTCAAGGAGTTGAAATTTTAAATTACATAGTTAATACTTTCTGCTGTCACATTTTGAATATTCTTAGTTGAGTGCAACATTTGAAACCACATTCTTTTTATATTCCTCTTAGAACATTTCAAACCACATATTTTCCTTTTCTTTTCACAACATTTCAAACCAAATAATATTTTCAAATCACACTTGGATTTTTTTTTTGGGTCAATACAAAAATTCAGATAAAACGACCAGCTTCAAAGAATTGTCTTACCGAATGCTTTTTTAAAAAAAAAGCTCTTCTTGAATTGTATATATATGTAATTTCCGTTAATCTCTTCGGTTACTAAAACTAATACTCCCAACATTTAGAGATAGTTAAGCACAAAAGAGACTGCAATGTCAACATTTCCTCGATCGTACCCAATGAGCGGTGGTGATGATCAACACAGTTACATCAATAATTCGTCATATCAAGTATGTCTTTTGTTTTCAATGCTATTATTATCGAAGTATATCATATGTTAATGATATAATCTGAGTTATTTTTTGTATCCTAGCGAATAAGTGATTCTAACAAAAATGTGATTATATGGTATGAATATTCTCATATTTTTATTTCATTAACCATGTTTTTTGTCAAAGAATTTAACCATGTTATTGTTAGGAAATACGGGTCAAATTTCCTTGCGGAAAATCAGAATTTTCGAGAGCGGGAAGAGACACACAAAATTGTTAACGGAGTTCGGCCAATCGTGCCTACGTCTCCGGGACCTGCTACCGATCCTTTTATTATCACCGGGAAATTTTACAAGGCTCTCAACACACCCCGATCCCAAATACACTCAAGAAATTACTCTTAATTTCTTAAAGAAAAAAAGTTTTTTTTTTTTCTCTCACAAACTTCTTCCTTCTTCTCTTGCTCTCTCTCTTTTGTTTTGGGATGGAATTCATCAATGAGATGCATGCATATTTATAGGAGAGCTTCAGGAGTAGGTGGACGTAATTGTTGAAAAAACACATGCATGCACCTCCTTCTTTGACGTTTGTTTATCTTCATCACCGTCCAACCGTCCAATAATTTAAACGTGTCTTTGACTAACAATCTCCCACTTGAAGACTGATTTCAATTTGTCTTCACACCTTGATCAATGTAGCAGGTCTTCCTGGCTTATTACTCCAACAAGCCAACTGAGGTTGTACACAACCTCAGCTTCTCACGCGGCACGACCTTCGTCAGCATGTCTGCCGGATTCTTACTTCCTGAGATCTTCTCAAGCACCAACACTTCATCTTCTAACGCAGATCTGATGAAATGATACCGACGATGTATGTGCTTTGTCCGA
Organism: Moricandia arvensis; assembly: GCA_905132765.1. Taxonomy (NCBI): domain Eukaryota; kingdom Viridiplantae; phylum Streptophyta; class Magnoliopsida; order Brassicales; family Brassicaceae; genus Moricandia; species Moricandia arvensis. The sequence goes on from CAJHQP010001530.1 coordinate 77,880, forward strand.
GCATGGTAAACCGGATTCTTCGCCAAATCTATGGCACTCTTACTATCACAGTACAACACACTTTTCCCTTGGTCATGGTCCAGCTCTTGTAAAAAAGATTGTAACCACATCATCTCTTTTGTTGCCTCCGTTACCGCAACATACTCCGCTTCGCAGCTTGATAGAGATACAATTTTCTGCAACTTTGAAACCCAACAAATTGCAGTACCACCAAAAGTGTAGACATATCCGGTTGTGCTCTTGGTGCTGTCAATGTCACCTCCGTTGTCAGCATCAACATATCCCCGCAATCCCATCTCAGACTTCGTGAAACAAAGCGACAAGCTTGGATTTCCTCTCAGATATCTGAAAATCCACTTAACGGCTTCCCAATGTTCCTTCCCTGGATTGCTCATAAATCTGCTGACGACTCCCACTGCATGTGCAATGTCTGGCCTTGTACATATCATCGCGTACATCAGGCTGCCTATAGCAGAAGCATATGGAACCTTATCCATATATGCCATCTCATCTTCCGTCTTTGGAGACTGTTCTCTGGATAACCGAAAATGACTTGCCAGAGGAGTACTGACTGGCTTCGCGTCATCCATGTTAAACCTCTTGAGGACTTTCTTCACATACTCCTCTTGTGATAGCTTAAGACCTTCCTTGCTTCTACTGATTCTCATCCCTAGAATCTGTCTTGCTTCTCCGAGGTCTTTCATCGCAAACTCTTCCGAGAGTTTCGCCTTCAAGCTATTAATCTCATGCAAGTCTGCTCCCACGATTAGCATGTCATCCACGTACAGGAGCAATATCAAGTAGGAATCTTCAAACCTCTTGAAGTAACAACAATGGTCAGCTTCACACCTCAAGAAACCAACGCCTTTAATAAAGCTGTCGAACCGCTTATACCACTGTCTTGGAGCTTGTTTCAAGCCGTACAAACTCCTTTTCAGCTTGCAAACAAGGCTTTCTTTCCCTTTAACTTCAAAGTCTTCGGGTTGCTTCATATAAATTTCCTCATCCAAATCACCGTGAAGAAATGCCGTCTTCACATCCATTTGCTGAAGATGCAGATCTTCTTGTGCTACCAGCCCAAGAACTGTTCTGATGGTCACCATCTTGACTACAGGGGAGAAGATTTCAGTGTAGTCAATGCCTTCTTTTTGTTGGAATCCCTTCACAACAAGCCTCGCTTTATAGCGCTTACTCCCATCAGGTTCTTCTTTTATTCGGTAGACCCACTTGTTATGCAATGCCTTTTTCACCTTAGGCAACTCCGCTAACTCCCACGTGTGATTGGATAACAACGAGTCCATCTCGTCCTTCATTGCAAACTCCCACTTGATCGACTCATCCACTTGCATAGCTTCTTCATAACATTCAGGCTCGCCTCTGTCTGTGAGCAGAATGTAGTTGAGCGATGGAGAAAATCTTACAGGCTTTCTGATGATTCTACTTGACCGTCGTAACTCCGTGACTGGTGTATGTGGGACCACTTCGGAATCATCATCCTCATCAGCCTCACCACTCTCTTCTTGAGAGATTTCTTCTTCTGTTGTTGTTGTATCCTGTGGCAACTCCGGTGTCACGATATCTCCTAGGTCAACAACTTCTGGCTCTTTCCTCTCTGAGCCTTCTTTTAGATTATCCTTGTACAACGCTTCTTCGTTGAACACAACATTCTTGCTGCGGATGATCTTTCGATTTTCATCATCCCAAAACCGGTAACCAAACTCCTCGTTACCATAACCGATGAAGTAACACTTCTTCGACTTTGAGTCAAGTTTACTTCTTGCAGCATCGTCAATGTGAACATAAGCTAAGCAACCATATACCTTTAGATAAGAAAGGTTTACTTTCTTGCCGCTCCAAACTTCTTCAGGGATCTTGAATCCCAACGGCACCGACGGTCCTCTATTTATTAAGAAAGCTGCGGTACTGATTGCATCTGCCCAAAACGTCTTTGGCAATCCACAGTGCAATCTCATGCTCCTTGCACGCTCATTCAAGGTCCGGTTCATCCTTTCTGCTATTCCATTCTGTTGAGGCGTTCCTGGAATAGTCTTCTCCATCTTGATTCCATTATCAGCGCAATATCTCTTGAACTCCTCGCTGATATACTCTCCACCATTATCAGACCTTAGACACTTCAACTTGAGATTTGTCTCAATCTCAACCATGGTTTTCCATCTATTGAAAACCGAGAACACTTCATATTTGTTCTTCATGAAGTAAACCCACACCTTTCTTGTGGAGTCATCGATAAAGGTCACATAGTAGCACGAACCACCCAGCGATGCAACAGGAGCGGGTCCCCACACGTCAGTGTGCACCAGCTCTAACTTCTCAGATTTTGGCTCTCTTCCTCCTTTAGAGAAACTAACTCGTTTCTGTTTCCCAAGGATGCAGCTTTCACACATCTGATGATCCACCGTCTTCAGATCCGGAAGAGCGCCATTTTCCACCATGAGTTTCATCCCTTTCTCGCTCATGTGCCCCAACCTACAATGCCATAAATTTGTCTGTTTGGCATTCTCGACAACAGCAACAGTGTCTTGATAACTCGTCGTCATATAGAGAGTGCCTCTTTTATGACCTCTAGCAACCACCATGGAACCTTTCTTGACTCTCCAGGCTCCACCACCAAAGTTGACATCGTGCCCCGTGTCATCAAGCTGACCTACCGAGATTAGATTTCTCATCAACTTTGGCACATGTCTGACCTTCGTAATCTTCCACACCCGTCCATCTGACATCTTCAAATTGATATCTCCAATACCAACTATGTCCAAAGGTAATCCATCAGCGAGATATACCTTTCCGTAATTTCCAGCAACATAATTCTCCATAATGTTATGGTGCGCTGTGGTGTGAAATGACGCTCCTGAGTCAAGTACCCATGAATCTATTGGGCTATCGACATAGGAGATTGACGCTTTGGTGTTATTTCCAGCTGCATCACGAGCTTCACTTTTCCTCGGGGAATCAACAGACACTACCAATGCATCAGCGATTTCACGTGTCACTGCATTGGCTCCGCCTCTAGTGTTGTCTTCCTTCTTCGGTGGTGCCCGGCAATTCTTCTTAATATGGCCTGTCTTTCCACAATTCCAGCACTCTCCAGGCTGTCTGAATTTGGACTGACCCCGTCCACTCCTTGACTTCGATCTGCCATAACTCCGGTTACTTCTATCTGGGTTTCTCCCTCTGTTTTCCACGTTGAAAGCAGAGCTCGTTGATGCTTCCCCAGAGTCTATCCTTCGAACTTCCTCAGCAAGGATACGATCTCTAACATCATTAAACTTAAGTTTCTGAGTACCGACAGAATTACTAACCGCTGCCCTCATCGGCTCCCAACTATTTGGCAGAGATGCCAACAGGATCAATGCGCGCACTTCATCATCAAACTCGATTTCAACGGATGACAGTTGGTTGACAATCGTGTTGAACTCGTTCACATGTGCGGCAACCAGGCCACCTTCTTCCATCTTCAAATGAAAGAGTTTCTTCATGAGAAACACTTTATTATTTGCCGAAGGTTTCTCATACATATCAGAGAGAACTTTCATGAGCCCTTCCGTGGTCTTCTCCTTCGCAACGTTGTGAGCAACGTTTTTCGACAGTGTTAACCTTATAACACCCAGAACTTGTCTGTCAAGGAGCTCCCACTCAGCCTGATCCATCTTCTCAGGCTTCTTGCTTAGTGGTTGATGAAGCTTCTTTCCGTACAGATAATCTTCAATCTGCATTCTCCAAAATGCATAGTCTGTACCGTCAAATTTCCCGATACCGTGTGCCGAACCGTCTTCGCCTCCCATCGTTTCTGAAACTACCGTGTTTAAAACACCTCCGTCGACGAACCGATGTTATCGACAAAATTTACTATTCACGAAATCACTATTCACGTGAATAGTAACCCGACAAATTTTTTGACTGATCACCGTAACTCAAGCTCTGATACCAGTTGTTAGGAAATACGGGTCAAATTTCCTTGCGGAAAATCAGAATTTTCGAGAGCGGGAAGAGACACACAAAATTGTTAACGGAGTTCGGCCAATCGTGCCTACGTCTCCGGGACCTGCTACCGATCCTTTTATTATCACCGGGAAATTTTACAAGGCTCTCAACACACCCCGATCCCAAATACACTCAAGAAATTACTCTTAATTTCTTAAAGAAAAAAAGTTTTTTTTTTTTTCTCTCACAAACTTCTTCCTTCTTCTCTTGCTCTCTCTCTTTTGTTTTGGGATGGAATTCATCAATGAGATGCATGCATATTTATAGGAGAGCTTCAGGAGTAGGTGGACGTAATTGTTGAAAAAACACATGCATGCACCTCCTTCTTTGACGTTTGTTTATCTTCATCACCGTCCAACCGTCCAATAATTTAAACGTGTCTTTGACTAACAGTTATTTGTTATCTTTTTCGCCAGATATATGTGTGTGTGAAAAACATGTTTTTCTAGCTAACATTTATATGTGCATGGACCAGATAGCAGCTATAAATAGCGTTGGAGAAAAGACAAGGCAATGCATCATAGAAAAGCTCAATCTCCCTCTGAATTCTGATCTTGGTATTTTTAGAATTGCCGATTATGGTTGTTCCATTGGACCTAACACGTTTCATGTTGTTCAAAGCATCATTGAAGCTGTGAAATTCAAACAAGTGGAGGACAAAAACGAAAAAAACCTTATGCCTCTCGAATTCCAGGTGTTCTTCAACGATCAACCCAACAATGACTTCAACACACTCTTTAGAACCCAACCTCCTTCATCTGAGCGGGAATATTTCTCGGCCGGAGTTCCAGGGTCCTTCCATGGCCAAGTATTACCAAGGAACACCGTCCACATTGGATACACTTCTTACACGACTCACTGGCTTTCAAATGTTCCCGAGCACGTAGATGACAAGAACTCTCCAGCTTGGAACAAAAATTACATTCAATGTAATAATTCAATCGAAGAAGTGACCAAATCTTACAAGGTCCAGTTCACAAAAGACATGAAGCTTTTTCTTGAAGCTAGAGCAGAAGAGATAGTTCCAGGAGGATTGATGATCGTTCTAGGACAATGTTTACCCGATGGTGTCCCCTTGTTTAAGACATATCAGGGTATTTTGGTGGATACCATTGGTGATTGTCTTATGGATATGGCCAAATCGGTTAGTCTTATATTTGTATCATTTATTTCTTTCATGCTTTAACTTAATTTTTTTTTGTAAATGTTAGAAGCGATTTAGTGTCGTCAACAACTGCTAGTAATCAGATGTTTTTTCTTTTGTAGGGGCTAACGAGCGAGGAAAAGATCGGGGTGTTCACCATTCCTGCGTATTTCCCACAATTTAGTGAATTAAAAACAGAAATTGAGAAAAATAGAAGCTTTACAGTTGAGACTATGGAGAGTGTACGTCATCCATTGGAGGATATTCCGTTATCCAACCACTTCTTGATTTCCATGTTTAGAGCTATTCTCAGCACAATCATAAAAGAACATTTCGGAGAAGATGTGATCGATGAACTATTTGATCGGGTTGCTAAGAAACTCGCCAAGTACCCAATTGATTTTAAAGAGTGCGAGAAAAATGTGACCTATTTTATATTGCTTAAGCGAAAATGAAAAAGTGAGATACTAGAAGAAGAATTATGTCGTTGCTATTTTCTGTTATGAATAAAAGGTTTGTTTGAGTTTTTCTCACAATTATATGAAGATCAAACACTACTTCTTGAGATAAAGACCCGTTATGAATATATTTATACTAAATGATATGCGCATGACCAAGTAGAAAGAATTGGACGAGCCATTGCTTGAACCGGATGAACAAATGGCTAAAGAAACGAGACCAATGACATGAGCAAGGACCAAAAAACTTAGAGAAGAGGTTGTGGCCTTTGTTAAAAACATGGACCAAAATAAAGACAAAAAATAAAGAGAAAAGACCCAATTAGTTTGGACGTGTCTTTCGGCCTTGAAAGATTTTGGGCCGAAGAATCATTGGGCCGACCAAATCAGTGAGTGAACAAATATTTTTGATGGGAACCCTGAATACCCAGTCGATCGACCCGAATCCATTATACCAGCAGCTCCACTTTTTGACCAAATGATCCACCCGGATGACTCATTCGACAATAACCCACTTGACAAGGAATTGGGTCGACTGAGAAGCGGTTCAGGCAAAGGGTAAGTCTCCGACCAAAGAAAGTTTTCAAAGTCAAACCTCGCTTTTTGCTTAGTCTTTGGTCAATTCTTTGTGTTTATTTATTTGCTTAATTTTCCTTATTGACTTTTATATAAAAGGTCTATGAACTTCTTGCAAGAACAACTTTTGATCATCTTCTAATAAACTGAATGCAAACTCATTTTTTCCTTCGTAAGCATTCTTGATTGTTGTTGTGTCATATCTACCAATAGATTTGGCTAAAGTTTTGGTGTTTAATACCCAAAGGGGAACCCATTTTATAGTATATCAAAAGTCCAATCCGCAAGCTTATGTGCGACCTTTCACTCCATTCATCCTTCTCATTGGTGTTAGTAAACCATCGACGAGGATATATCCTTCAACCATCTAAGCGACTCATTCCTGGGGTCAGTTCATATTGCGTGGTATGAGAGCACATTTTCTTGATCGGTATTATTTTCCTACCATTTTTATTCTCACTTCCTTTTTCTTCTTCTCTGTCTATCTATTGTAAGAAACAAAGCCACTTGGTTACTTACATGAAAAAAAAAATAATAGAGAAAACAAAGAAAACAAAAGAGAGTTGATTGACGAGATTGGCCACTAATTTGATCTTGGTTGCTCCTTAGGAACTCTTGACTATGCCTAGAATCTAAACACTTGAGAGAAAACACTTGGTGAGAGATGGTTTTGTTACTTTTAACTTGTTTTTTAAGTGATTTCAGGTGATTGCAAATGGATGATCCAGATGGAGCAAAGAACTGGATCTCAGCACTCAAGCTCGACAACGACAGTTACTGATTTAAGTTTTTCTTGCTGAAATAAAAAGAATGATGAAAAAAGATCTAGAATTTCTCCACCAAGGGATTCATGAGGTCGAACCACAACCGAGAAGAACTACTAGCCGAACCAGAGATGACCAAGAGAAGGAGTACTATAGTCGGGATAATGGTTCATCTCTTGGAAGTCAAAGAATAAGTGGTTGAACCAGAGAGACTCGCAGTAGAATACAAGATGATTTGGAACATCTCAATATGAAAATTCCACCCTCCCATGGCAAAAACTATATGGATGCATATCTTGATTGGGAGAAAAGGAGTGAGATAGTTTTTGATTGCCAGCACTGTAATGAACCTAACTAAGTGAGTGGCAGCAAACTAGTTTTAAAATTAAGCTATCAATTGGTGGGATCAATTGGTAACTAGTCGAAGAATGAATGGAGAGAAACCGGTTGAAAATTGGAATGAACTCAAAGATATCATGAGAAAGAGGTTTTTACCAAGCCACTACCATCATTAGCTACATCAAAAACTAAGGAGGTTAGTCTAAGGGTCTAGGAATGTGGACGATAATTTCCACGAGATGGAAGCTTTGATGATTATGGAAGACCGAGAAGCTACATTGGCAAGGTTTATGGCTGAACTCAGTTCATGATGTACAAGACAAACTTGAGATGCAGCATTATTTCGACCTTGAGGAGATGCTTCACAAAAAAAAATTTGGTCAAGCAACAATTCAAAAGAAAAGGTCTGACCATACAACCTTATGGTGGGTCATTCTCTCGACCTTCTTACCAAAAGGATGATAAGGGTTTTTGTAAACCAAACTATGATTCTATAACATCTTCCTTGTTCCAAGACAAGAAAGTAAAAGCTTAGGTCATCACCACTCGGACTCGAGATATTAAGTGTTTCAAATACCATTGAAAAGGGCATTATGCAAACAAGTGTTCAAACAAGAAATCTATGATCCTTCTACATAATGGAGAGTGTGAAACTGAAGTGGAAGAAAAGGTACCAGACTGCGAGGATTCCGGAAATGAGCATGGGGAGTTACCTGCTAAAGCAGAGTTGCTAGTTGCTAAGCGATCTTTAAACTTGCAACTTAAGCTTGAAGACCATGAGAAAAGGGAGAATCTTTTCTACAATCGTTGTGTTGTAAAAGGAAATGTGTGTAGCCTTATTGTGGATGGAGGAAGCTTTACAAATGTGCAAGTGAGAGACTATGGTCGGGAAACTTGGATTAAAAACAATCAAGCATCCAAAACCGCGAACTCTAATGGCTCAACAATGAATGATAGCTCAAGTCCAGCAAGAAGGTGTTGATTATCATTAATATAAGAAATTATCGTGGTTATCTTTTGTTTGATGTGGTGCCCATGGAGGCTGAACATATTCATCTCGGTTGACCTTGGCAGTACGACCAAAAAGTGAACCACAATGGATTTTCAACTGATACTCTTTTGATCATCATCGAAAGAAGATTACTCTGGTTCCTATGACACCTCAGGAGATATATGATCAAATCCACTTGAAAAAAATTTGGAACAAGGTCAAACATCTCAACCATCGGCTGACAAAAATCCATCAAACAAATCAACTTGTTTGCCAACTCGAGTTGAGGTCAACAAAACTATCTTCTCTAGTCATTTCTCTCTTTTTTATCTTCAGGGATTCACTAATGAGTTTTCTAACCCCACACTGGAGACTCCAAGTGAACTTGTTAGTCTTTTGCAAGGATTTGATCATGTCTTTCCGGAGGACAACACAAAGGAGTTTCCACCACTAAGAGGGATTAAACATCAAATCGACTTTGTCCCAAGGGCTTCACTTCCAAAATAACCATTTTAAAGGACCAACCATGTTGAGACTAAGGAACTTCCAAGTAAATTAAGTGAGCTAATGGAGAAAGGATTAATTGTATGAGTCCTTGTGCATTGCCCCTTTTTCTTGTATCTATAAAGATGGCAGCTAGAGGATTTGTAACGACTGTTGAGCCATCAAAAATATCACGGTTAAGTACATACATCATATCCCTAAACTTAATGAAATGCTCGATGAGTTGTTTGGATCACGCATTTTCTCTAAGATTGATTTGAAAAGTGGTTATCATCAAATAAGAATGAAAAAGGGTGATGAATGGAAAACCACATTTAAAACCAAAATAGGGTTGTATGAATAGCTTATAATGCCATTTGGCTTGGAAAATGCACCTCGTAATTTCATGAGGTTGACGAATCATGTGCTAAGATCATCCATTTGGCGAGTTGTTGTTGTATACTTTGATGATAGCTTTGTGTATAGAAAATGTCTTAATGACCATGTTTAATATATTAAGCCAGTCTTTGAAGTATTGAGAAAAGAAAAACTTTATGCTAATTTTAAGAAATGCACTTTTGGAAAAAAATAACGTAGTCTTCTTGGGTTTTGTTGTAGGTGCTGATGGAATAAGAATTGATGAAGAGGAGGTGAAAGCAATCCAAGAATGCCCAAGTCAAAACAATTTGAGTGAAGTAAGAAGTTTTTGATGGTCTATCTGGTTTCTACTGATGGTTTGTTTGCGAATTTAGCACATTTTTTCTCCCCTGGCTGAGGTGATAAAAAAATTTCAGATTTAAGTGGGGTGAAGAGCAAGAGAAAACATTTTAGAACTTGAAAGGGAAGCTTAATAATGCACCTCTTCTTAGTTTACCAGATTTCTTAAAGACTTTTGAAAGAGAATGGAATGCCTCTGGTATTGGCATAAGTGCTATCCTGATGCAAGAAAGGAAACCCATTCCTTTCTTCATTGAGCACTTAGGTGGAGCAACCTTGAATTATCCAACCTATGGTAAGGAGTTGTATGCTTCGGTTCGGGCTTCGCAAACTTGGCAATTATATCTTTTATGCTTAAGGAAACTGTCATCCACATCTATCATGGGTCTCTCAAACATCCTAAAGACCAGAAGAAGTTGAACAAAATACAATCTAGTTGGTTTGAGTTAATAGAAGCCTTTCCTTATGCCATCCGCTACAAACAAGGTAAGGAAAACATTGTGGCTGATGCACTCTCCAGAATTTATATTTTCTTATCAAATCTAGATGTTAAGTTGTTAGAGTTTGAACAAATCAAAACTTACTATGAGGATGATCCGGGTTTAAAAAATTTGTACCAGTCTTATGAAAAGTTTTCTCATGGCAAGTATATAAGTTGGACAACTATCTCTTTGTGAAAACCGTTTGTATATGTGTGTGCCTAATTGTTGTTTTAGAGAACTGTTTATCAAGGGAAGCACATGGAAGAGATCTTATGGGTGATTTTGGTGTGACCAAGACATTGGAAGCTTTGGTAGAACATTTATATCTGGTTGAATATGAAATAAGATTTGGAAGAATTTGTGGGCGATGCACTACTTGCAAAATCCACTACAAGAAAACAAATGTTCACTAACTAACACAATGATTCACCATTCAGTCATTAAATCGCACATTGCAACTGATCAGCCTAGTCAAAAAATCAATCAATCAGAAATCAATCGTTATTTAGCGACTAATTTATGAATGAACTGTGATTACGATGAAATGTCACAGTTTGGTCATCAATATTACAACTCACTTGCGACTTGGTTAAGAATGAAATGCGACTCCTTGGTCATTGTTTATTTGGTCGGAGATATATGAGTGTTAATAAATCGTAAATATTCAGTCACTAAATAGTCGTTAATTAACGACTATTTAGAGACTGATTGGCCACTTATTTAACGACTGATTTACTACTATGTTTTTGATTGTAAGTGTCAATGTATCTAAGTACCAAATGTCTAGTATTTGTCTACTGACTGTTAAGCGACTGAGTTATGATTTCAGTTTGTACAATTGATATTTTATTTTGTTGGTTTCTTATTTGAAAGAATATTTTGTTATAATTTGTAAATAAGAAATAAGAAGCTAGATTGAAACTCATAAATCAAAATATTTAGAAGACTAATTCACATAACAAGTTTCAAAAGAAACTCCTATTGTTGGAGTTGAATAAGTTTACACACAAAAAAAACAAAGTGAAGTACCATAAAAGGAAACTAATCATCTTCTTGATTAGCTGCTATGAAATCCAGAAACCTTGGACCAGTTGCAGAAAAAAACTTTTCCACCAGTGAAAACTCTTTACTCGTCTTTTTTTTGTTTGGCATTGCGGGATGTCTGCTCCTCAATCTTGCGGTGAGCTTCGTCTAACTATTTTTGGAGGTCGGAGAATGAAGAAGAGCATGATGCACTATACTTCCACTTTCTGTTCAGAAGAGTTATGTGTGTCTTCCTCTTTCATTTATGAAAGTTGACTACAAAAGAAATTTAATTAGCAGGGATATCGTTAATCATAAAAGAAAACAAACAATTGGTAGAAAAGAGTATCATTAATAAAGATAGCCCAACAAACATAAAATAAGCAATTTACCAAGAGGAAAAGTTCAATGTCCTCGTCTACAGAGAGGTGTGAAGCCTGCGAAGTACCGTCTGAAATCTCTGAGTATTCATTGTCAAGCTCAGTCAACGTTGGCTTGCTTGTTCTTATGAGACGCCTCTGCAACTTGATGCGCTTTCTTCTCAAAAAAGCTGCCATCTTTATTTGTATATGTCTTAATTTAAAACTTCACCAAGAGTCTCCGGTCTGCCCAATTCCTCAACGTGAAATGAATGAATTGTTAATGAGACAGGATAAACTGTAACATGGACAGAGAAAAGAAGTTACCATTTCTTTTTCGATTTGTAGATAAGACTTCCTCTCAGAGTTGGGTTTGTAAGGAAAAAGTCCATTGCGGTCAGACATCTGAGCGGCTGAAGGTCGTCTCACTCTTTTCTTGGGCTTCAGCAGTGACCCAATAATCTGTCATTTATGTCCACAGAGTATCGATAATCCAGTTTGGTTGCACTCGAGAAGTCCAACAGGTGTTAACCATGTCTTTCAAATGATGCTGAAAAATCTCCTCAGACTTTTCTTGAACCGCACCAGTTAGTGACGGACGCCAACTGTGAGTTTACTACAAAACAAAAGACAATGTTGATGTTAGGAATGAAATTAACTAACTACAAAACAGAAGACAACATTTTAATTGTAAAGTTTTAGAAGTAAATACTTAACTGCAAATTCAACAAAGAACCTTTCTTGTATGAACCGAGGCACAACACTCCAACTGTAAAAATTACCATCAAACTCGTTTGCAAAGATCTTGGTGATCTTACAGGTCAGTTTGGATTTTTCATGACCAAACCTAAAACCAAACAAATAATAATAGTTTTTGGTTATCACCAGAAATACAAAAACCTCAAGCATTTTAATCGAATAAACCAAATAAACATGGAATTAGAATATTAGTTACATTTTAATAGATTAAAAAAAAAAGACAACGTAAAACCGAATAGATATACATATTAAGCAGACCTAATATCTTCTTATCGTAAAAAATATCGAAAATAATAAGTTCATCCCATGCAAGACGCGGGACATTAGCTAGTAAAATTATAAAACACAAATTAAACAAAATTAAACATTGGGCAGTACAATAATATTTCAAAATTACAAATTTCTCATATTTATTAAGTTTTAGTATACCAAAGGTATGAAAACATATACAACTCAACGTTGTTTAGATTTTATGAAATATTTATCAAGTAATCACTTTATGATGGTAATAATATATTTGTTTTACATTGCATTAAACTTTTAGCAAGCCTTAAAATGAATATCGACTTTCGTTACAAGAATATTACCACTAAATTCCTTAACTAGTTATGTTTTTTTTTTGTTTTAATAATATGATCATAATTTTATTAAAATTGAATTCCTGAAATTTACTGGATTTTTAAATATCTAATCTTAACAACTCGGTCATAAGTCATCAGTTAATATCATTAAATACTAAAAAAACTCAACAAGTTGCTGGATACAATATAGGGAAAAGACAATGGGTGACTAGAAATAGCTGTGAGGGCTGTCGCATTTGTATTTCTGTCTACAGCAGTAAAACCACATCAATCAAACTTTATCTTACGTTTTACAACTCACAGCCATAACTACTGTTTATTTCATTGATTGTTTCAGAGAGCAAAGTTTCCAAAACACTACTACAAGTGTTTTCCGTGATATTTTCTCTCTCTTTCCTATAAAAATGTATATTTTCTTTCTAAAATATAAGTATAACGATATATATCTATAGTACATGACTACATTTAGATTTAAATAGATTTTAAGTGGCGCTCACTGCCGTCATTTATTGCAACGGTATTTTCGTTTTGGAGAATTAATCTCTTACCTTCCTTTAACAACAACACTCCTGCCTTTTCTGTTCTGGGAAACTCCCAAAACCTTCTAAAATCCCCAATTATCGTCAATCTGTTGGTAAATCATTTGGTGTGGATGCAATAACCAATAGAGGTTAAACCGGAAATGAAGATCCAAGACGGTTAGGTTTTTGGCCGATGGGATAAACCTAATCCTAGTGGGATTGGTAAACCTATTCCTAGTAGGTTTATGATTTGTACTTATCCTTATCTTTATGTTGTACTTATCTACTTGTAATTTCCTATATATAAAGGGCACCATATCGATTACATGAATAAGAAGAATACACAAGTTTCCCCCATACATTCACAACACGTTATCAGCACGATTGTTCCCTAAACCCTAAGCTAAGAATCCGATCAAGAACTAAGAACCCTAATCTCATCGTGATCAATACTCATCAAGGAAACAACAAGATTCAAGTTTTCTGCAATCAATAAACACATCTGATCTATCTCTCTCTCTCTCTAGAAGCAATCCGATACAAACCCTAAGGTAATCCGGCACACATCCGACCTAAAGCAACACCCGACCAAGCTTAAGCATCCCGATTCAACCCTAGAGCACACCCGATTTCAAGACTATCCAAACTCAATCCAATCTTTGCAACAAATCAACTTGTCCGTGATCATATCTAAGAAAGTTCAATCAATTCCTCTTCGGTGGTCCATAAAACTCGATTGGAGGTTAATGTAACCCTAAACCCTAATTTTTAAAATCTAACCTAGACGATTTCTAAGTTTCTGGATAGGATAAAGAACATAACCCTGACCACATAGGATTCACATCCATTGTTTGAATGATTGACAAATCACATAGAAACCGGGTGCTAGGTTGTTAATCTACACATGCTTAAAACTTGATCAAAACTCGACCAACATCATCCGATTAGGTTGTTAGTATAAACCGATATGCTTGATTGTTTGTTTTCATTGATGATTGCTTGATTTCTTGAATTGAGGGTTAAGTTTTGCATTACATAATCGTATTGGCCGCATGGCATGCATATGCATATAGTAACCGATTGCTAGGTTGTCTTGTATGATCATGAAACTTATCAAATGAACTTAAAACATATAATGACCTAACTATAAACCTATATGAATGTCAGATGTCAAAAATCAACAATCTGGACTTTGCTGCCCTTAATCTCTCATGAGACAACTATCTACAATGGGCACTTGATAAATAGATCATATTAAAATCTAAAGGACTCGGTGAATGCATAACCGAGAATAACAATGCAAATGAAAAGGATAAATACAGGGCTATCCTAATTATATGCCATCATCTTGCGGAAAGTCTAAAAGATCAGTACTTAACAATTGAGAATCCACTCGACCTTTTGGACATAATTAAAAGTAAGATACGATCACCAAAGAACGGTGATCTTACCAAAGGCAATGTACGATTGGAGAAATCTCAGGATTATAAGTCGTGGACGAATATAACTCGGCCCTATTTAAAATAGTCTCAAAATTAAAATTGTGTGGTGAAGAGGTAACAAATAAGGATATGTTAGAAAAGACATTTTTGACCTTCCACACAAGTAATGTGTTGTTACAACAACAATATCGAGGAAAAGGTTTTAAGACATATGATAATCTATTATCATGTCTATTGCTTGCTGAGCAAAACAACGAGTTATTAATGAAAAATAGTGAACTGAGACCTCCGGGAGCAACCCCACTACCTGAATCTAATGTGACCGCGAATGAAAAGAAATAATCCCATCACATCCATAACAACAGCCAGCACGGGCCGCAGTCGTGGAACATGGCGAGGATGTGGTCGATCCTTTGGCCGCAGCCGAGGAAATCACTATAAGCCAAACCCTTATGGCCGAGACCAATATGGCCGAGGGAATCAGTGATGCGCCCCAGTTCGAGCACCGACCTGCTTGGATCATGGACACGGCTCAAGATGGCGATCTTGTCGACCAGCTTGACTCAACCGAGGTTTTACCATCAGATCATGCTGATCATACCATGATTGAGCCAGGAATCTAACTTGGAAAAGGAAGGATTTACTAAGTGGAAGCAACGATCAATTAACCTTAAAGATATCATGGAAAGCAGTAATGATATATGTTCATTGTTTGACTCATATCTTCCAAATCACGAGGCTTCTACGCATGAAATCACTTGGAGAATGTTCTCAACTCAATTATGGAGCTCCTTGAAGAAGAATCAGATCAAACGGAGTTCATATGTGGGAGTTATGCCATTTACAAACCAGGTGATCTTCAGTTCTCACGAATTCAGACATGTGCGCATTGAGGTGAGCTGGACCGACACTGCCTTGGAGTTGGATGAGCTAATGGAAACTATATTGGATGAGCTTAATACTCAAGTGAGTTGGACTGAGATTATTCTAGGCGAGCTGAGCTGGATTGACACTCACTTGGACGAGCTGAGCGAGCTAGTTCGATCTTCCGAGCTGGTTCGACCACCCAAGAAGCTGGAACTGGCTAACCTTAATTCTGATGAACCAACGACCAATTAAATAATTCCAAAGGTGATTATTCATGTTCTAAATGTCCAAGAAATCCTTTGGCTTGATGGTTTTCAAAAAGATTCAAAAATAGACTTGTTTGGGCCAAATGGAGAAACCGATCAAATTTTGGCTAAGGCACAAGATGGATTTCGACCAGGCCTCAAGTGGACATGTCTTGGCCCATATCAGGAGCATATTATTCAACTTTCAAAGTCCTGGTCGTTGCTATATCAAGAGGCATTCCAACTTTCAGTCAAAGACTTTATTTAGTCAAGTCTTTGTTTCTACTTTCAATGTCTTGTTTTTAGCACATTCTTCTTTGGATCTCTACAACTTGTAATCATATAAATATGGCCTAAGAGCCACGAAATAAATCAGATTGTTTTCCCCTTTTTATGAGTTTATCTCTTTGTTCTTTGCTTAGAACATTTATTAGTTTCTTGGTGAGGTTATCTTCAAGTTTTGAACCTTCTTTTGTTGGACCGGTGCGTCACATCCGACAACGATCGAAGTCTGGTAGTATCATTGGGACTTCCGCAACCCCTTGTGTCACCATTCATTCTACCAGTTTTCCTTTGGCGAGTTCATATCCCTTAGTCCGATTGAGTGATCCTGTCCGAATCTAGGACGTATCAAGTGGTATCAGAGCCACTCAACCGGTACTATCTTTTCATTTTCCATTTAAATTTCTTCAAACACTTCTTCTTCTTTCTATCTTGAATCTGGGCCCCTCATTACCATCCACTATATAAAAAAAAATAAAAAAAAAGAAAAGAAAAGATCGAAAAAAAAAAGTTTCAAAGATTTCGAAAAATTTGATTTGTGGTTTGGTGGTGGAAGAGAAAGCCTGCTGGCCGAGGAGAAATTCGGGCTTTGAGGAGGTTAAAGCAGATTCCAAATCTAAATTTTCTTATCTTTCTATCTCATCTCATTGTTTGTTTGCTTGGGAAACCCATTGGAAACTTGGATTGTCTTTCTTAGAACTTTGAGAAGAAACTTGAGTGATTACCTTAAAAATCAGAGTGAAACACGTGTGTGGGTGAGGATAAACAAATTGAGAGTGTGAGGATTTATTTCCTAACTTTTGGTGTTGAGATTTTCAGGTTATGATGTTTGGTCTTCTCAAGGAGAGTAACAAGGAGAAGCCCCAACGAAATTCTAACTCTCAAACTCCTTTTAAATATCCCTTGAATTATTTTGATGGGTTTGTTAGTGTGCAGGAACAACCACCTATAAGGAGAAAAACAACCAGAGATGTGGCTGATCCAAAGAGGCAACCTTTTCAATTTAATGTCCAACAATTTTGTGAAAACTTTGTGAAGGAAGTGGACAAAGCCCTCAAGAACGTCAACAAGAGCCAAAAGAAGAGCACTTCCACACGTGCTCCAGTATCCTTGTTCATCAGCAAGAAAGCCAAAGGTAAATCTGAAAACAATTTTGAAGAGTTTAAATTTTTTTCAGATTCTTTACCTACCTTTGATGAATATGAGGAAGAGATAATTGAAAGCTTGATCACTTTTGAGGATAAATGTGATCTTCCTTCTCTTGAACCTGAGTTTGTGTTTGAGAATGAGCAAGCTAATGTAGAACTAACTGTTTTGCAACCGGAGCTTCCGAGTAGTCTTGTCTTGTCTCCACAGGTTTTTGAGGAAGAGCCACTGAACTATCCACATCAATGCCCATGTCTTGGCACTTGGATATTTTTGGATGATGGTCCAGATCCTATCTTTGATGTGGATGACGAACCTGATCCAGTCTTTGATGAAGAAGCAACAAGCATCACATCCATTCCTATGGAGAATCATCTTTGCTTTGACCCCGACACAACTACGGCTCCTTCATCTCCCGCCCCTTTCCCTCCTGATCTTCACAAGCACCGTGAGAAACCTGATTTGATTAATTCTCTGCCTGATATGCTTGTCAAGATCAGTACTCATGATATAAATCGTTTTGGTCTTGAAAAGATGAAAGAATTTTGTGTTTCAAATTCTGTTTTTGATAACATGATTAATTCTTTTCAAATCTTAAAACCTGATGAACTTCTTGATCATAAACGTTTTCAAAATGATAAAGGCTTTGATCATTTTGGAATTATTTTGACCTTTGATCAGTTCTTGAAGCATAGCAAAGGCTTTGATCATTTTGAAAAGTCTTTTGAGAATGATTTGAAACAAACTGACTTTTGTGTTAGAAAATCTTTTGATTCGTTTGTTTTCAAAGAAAATAGTTTTGATCTGAGTTCTTCTAGACATGCATTGATCACTGATGATTTATTTGCATCCTCTTGTGCCTTGAACGAAATTTTGGTTAAGAAGTTGCTGGAACATGAATCACTTAGAACTGAAAAGGATTTTTGTGATCTTGATTCTTGTGATTTTGTTTTGCAGCCTGATCTTATGTGTTTTGAAACTGATAAGACTTGGCATTTTCTGATATCATTTCGAGATAATTGTGCTGTTCTTAGCCTTGATGATATTGTGATTTACAACACTTTCTTTGAAAAACATCTTGAGTCTTTGATAGTTAATTCTCAATCTGAACTTAAGCTTGTGTGTTCAAATGTTGAGCAGGATATGCCCGTCTTAGGAATGAATACTATTGTTGCATATCTTGATAAAATTCTGGTCTGTAATGTTTATTTTGATGTGCATCTTGACTGCTGAAATGTGTGCTACTTGTTCTTGGAAAAGATATCTTTGATTCATGATTTGAACAAGTATTTGTCTTGCACATTTGATCTTGGTCTTTTAGTGTTTGTTTTGAGTATCCAGGAAAGACAGGTTCATCCTATCAGGAATGAAAGCATTGACCGTGCCCAACATGAGTTTTGGAGAAGCTTTGTTGAAACTGGCTACCTTGGAGATGCCAGCGATAGAGGTTCACTCCAAGAAGAATATCTCGGCCACCAGAAGGTCTTTTGTCTTGAATCCAATTTTCCTGGAAAGCCAACTAAACAAGGATTTACTGAGGCTAGAATCGCATGAAAATCTTCATGGATGAAGAAGAAGATATGAATTTTCCAAATCAGAGGTTCTTCAGTTCGTCTATCCGCGAGTACCAGATTTCTAAAGGAGATTCAGGCCCAAGAAGGAAGCGTCCTGAGACAAAACCGATCCTCCATGAACCAAAGGTGTTTCCTCAGTCATTCTCCTGTCTAAACCAAAAGCACTGTAAGGATCATGAGTTGATTGTCTCTACTCTTCATGAAATGTTTTGAAACCGAGAATTTCAAGGAGAAAACATATTCTTACTTGGTTGAAAACATTTTGCTCAAACCTTTTCATGAATTGTTTTCATTGAGCTGTGCTTTGAAAGAGATTTGGTGTAGGAACAACCATGAACCGAAATTGCTTAGGCCAAAAGATCCTTTTGATTTCGTTCATGAAGAAAACCTTTTAAATTTGGCATTGTCTCTTGCTTTTCCTATCAGTTTGACACCTTGGGCAAATTTTGAACTTGATAAACCAAAATTTGGTTATCAGTTTACTTGCTTGATGCTTGCCCACGTGCTTGATGATTAATCCTAAGAGCTTGGATCCTGTTTTTGATGTCTTAAGGATAGAGAAACCTTTTTGATTATTTCTTTCGCAGATTTGATGTGGTTTCTCTAGTTGTTTTGAAAGTGAAGGATATAAAGGATCAGTTTCAGATGGAAGCAAGCAGAGGAGAACGACACCACATTTGTGTTCTTGGAACATGGAACTGGAAATACTTGAGGAAAATAAGTTTAAAGCTTTAAGGAAGTTTCTCTCCAAATTTATCCTTCATTGAATTTCACTTGTTTTTAAAATTCTTTTTATCTGATTCATTTTCTTTTGTTTCAGGTAAAATGGATTTGAGGTCAAATCCTTTTGAAGAGGGAGGAATGATGCGCCCCGGTTCGAGCACCGACCTGCTTGGATCATGGACACGGCTCAAGATGGCGATATTGTCGACTAGCTCGACTCAACCGAGGTTTTTACCATCAGATCATGCTGATCATTACCATGATTGAGCCAGAATCTAACTTGGAAAAGGAATGATTTACTAAGTGGAAGCGACGATCAATTAACCTTAAAGATATCATGGAAAGCAGTAATGATATATGTTCATTGTTTGACTCATATCTTCCAAATCGCGAGGCTTCTACGCATGAAATCACTTGGAGAATTTTCTCAACTCAATTATGGAGCTCCTTGAAGAAGAATCAGATCAAACGGAGTTCATATGTGGGAGTTATGCCATTTACAAACCAGGTGATCTTCAGTTCTCGCGAATTCAGACATGTGCGCATTGAGGTGAGCTGGACCGACCACTGCCTTGGAGCTGGATGAGCTAATGGAAACTATATTGGATGAGATTAATACTCAAGTGAGTTGGACTGACATTATTCTAGGTGAGCTGAGATGGATTGACATTCACTTGGACGAGCTGAGCGAGCTAGTTCGATCTTCCGAGCTGGTTCGACCACCCAAGAAGCTGGAATTGGCTATCCTTATTTCTGATAAGCCAACGACCAATTCAATAATTCCAAAGGTGATTATTCATGTTCTAAATGTCCAAGAAATCCTTTGGCTTGATGGCTTTCAAAAAGATTCAAAAATAGACTTGTTTAGGCCAAATGGAGAAACCGATCAAATTTTGGCTAAGGAAAAAAATGGATTTCGACCAGGCCTCAAGTGGACATGTCCTGGCCCATATCACGAGCATATTCTTCACCTTTCAAAGTCCTGGTCGTGGCTATATCAAGAGGCATTCCAACTTTCAGTCAAAGACTTTATTTAGTCAAGTCTTTGTTTCTACTTTCAATGTCTTGTTTTTAGCACATTATTCTTTGGATCTCTACAACTTGTAATCCTATAAATATGGCCTAAGAGCCACGAAATAAATCAGATTGTTTTCCCCTTTTTATGAGTTTATCTCTTTGTTATTTGCTTAGAACATTTCTTAGTTTCTTGGTGAGGTTTATCTCCAAGTTTCGAACCTTCTTTTGTTGGACCGGTGCGTCACATCCGGCAACGATCGAAGTCTGGTAGTATCATTGGGCCTTCCGCAAAATTTTGTGTCACCATTCATTCACCAGTTCTCCTTTGGCGAGTTCATATCCCCTTAGTCCGATTGAGTGATCCTGTCCGAATCTAGGACGTATCAATCAGTATGGCCGAGATGGTTATGGGCGAGATAGACCCATCTTTGGCCGTGGTATCCTTCCTAAACCACATGGCCCGACCACAAACAATAAAAGTTTATGCCATAGGTGTGGGATGGATAACCATTGGGAAAAGACATGTAGAACACCTAAACATCTTTGTGAGCTCTATCAAGAGAACCTGAAAGCAAGAACCCTGAAGCCCATATGGTCTAGAAAGATGGTGAAGAATATTTCGACCATGACAAAGATGATCTATTAGAATATGAAACATCTCATTGTTTAAAAGAATCCAGTTGATTTCGACACCATAAACCATTGTGTTTTTCATTTGCTTTTGTGTTTTTTTTTAAATTCATTTCTTTGTTTACTTGAAATTTATATATGAATGAATGTTTTTTTAATAAATGATCTAAGTCATGTCATAATCCTTGTTTTAGAAATGAAAGATGACATGGACATAATCGTGGTCGACAGTGGATCAAGCCACACGATCCTAAGGGAAAAAAAGATACTTTGTCGACCTAACACTCAAAAGCGCCAATATAAGTACGATTGCGGGTATATCAAATTTGATTGAGGGTTACGGCCCAGCTAACATTATGTTGCCAAATGATACTCATCTAGAAATATCAGATACCCTATATTCTCTAAAAGGAGTTTATTAAGTTTCAAATATATACGAATGAACGGTTTCCATATTGAAACAAAGGGCGAAGGACATAAAGAGTTCCTTCAGATAATTGATATCGACCGAGGCAATAAGAAAATCGTGGAAACTACACCTGCATACTCTACTGGTATTTACTATGCCAAGATCAGTATGATAGAGGCAAATGCCATGGTAAAAGAAATGCTTACCGACTTTACTAAATGGCACGACCGGCTTGGCCATCCGGGTACTAACATGATGCGGAAACTCATTCTAAATACAAACGGGCACACATTGAAAAACAAAGAGGTTTATCCCAAAGAATCTCATGTGTGTAGCATGTACACAAGGGAAGCTCATAATTTGGCCATCACCAGTCAAAGTGACTAAGGAAACAATAAACTTTCTGGGAAAAGATTCAAGGTGATATATGCGGACCTATACACCCACCATGTGGGACGTTTAGATATTTTATGGTCCTTATTGATGCATTCACGAGATGGTCACATGTATGTTTATTATCAACTCGCAATTTTGCGTTTCGAGATTACTTGCTCAAATAATACGTATAAGAGCACACTTTCCATATTTTCCATTAAAGACTATACGTCTAGATAATGCTGGTGAATTCACGTCCCAAGATTTTAATGCTTATTGTATGTCCATGGGGATAAGTGTTAAACACTTTGTGGCACATGTACATACACAAAACGGTATGGCCGAATCTTTTATAAAACGAATACAGTTAATAGCCAGACCATTGCTTATGAGATCAAAACTCCCGGTCTCAGCTTGGGGACAT
Source organism: Moricandia arvensis (assembly GCA_905132765.1). Lineage (NCBI taxonomy): Eukaryota > Viridiplantae > Streptophyta > Magnoliopsida > Brassicales > Brassicaceae > Moricandia > Moricandia arvensis. Next base: position 100,213 of record CAJHQP010001530.1, read on the forward strand.
GCGGTTTTTACATGCAGACGAGTTGATTCGCATCAGGCCATCTAGTGAGCATAGATATTCCCCATCTCAATTACTAACGGGTCATGAGCCAAACATTTCCCATCTTAAGACATTTGGATTTGCCGTCTATATACCAATTGCACCACCACAGAGAACAAAGATGAGACCTCAAAGGAGGGTGGGATATATGTTGGATATGATTCTCCCGCGATAATAAAGTATCTAGAGCCGACCACGGGTGACATGTTTAAGGCCAGATACGCGGATTGTCATTTTGACGAATCCGACAATCCAACATTAGGAAGAAATGATAATAAGCTGGTAAAAGAAATGACATGGAATCAGACATCCTTAACATGGCAAGATCCTCGAACTCAAGAATGTGATTTAGAAGTTCAAAATATTATTCATTTACAAAAGCTAGCTAACCAATTGCCAGATTCTTTTGCTGACCCGAACAGAGTAACAAAATCGTATATACCAGCTGTTAGTGCACCAATACGAATTGATGTCCAAGAAGGATACGGTCAAACTGAGTCCATGGCACGATTGAAACGTGGTAGACCAATAGGTTCCAAAGATAAGAAGCCTCGGAAACAAAAGAAAGGTTCTGGAAATGAAACCAAGGAAATGGAAACCACATACATGGGCGAGCCAAAGGTTCTTGGAAATGATGTTTGGGACGCCAAACTTCTAAGCACTGATGGTCGTGATAATAATGAGATCTCAATGAACTATATCATGTTTGAAAAGAAATGGAACAGAAATGAAGTCAACATTGATGAAATATTTGCATGCAACATAGCACTTGAATTAATGAATGGAAATGAGGATCATGAACCCACGTCTATCTTAGAGTGCACTTGACGATCTGATTGGTTGAAATGGAAAGAAGCTATAAACGTGGAGTTGAATTCGTGTAAGAAAAGAAAGGTTTTGGTTCTATAATTCGGACACCTTTAGACGTTAAACCAGTGGGATACAAATGGGTCTTCGTGCGGAAAGAAATAAAAATGGTGAAATTGTGAGATATAAAGCACTGCTTGTAGCACAAGGATTCACGCTAAGACCTGGAATAGATGATGAGGAAACATATTCCCCTATCGTGGATGCAACAACGTTTAGATTCTTAATAAGTCTGGCTGTAAAAGAGAAATTAGATTTGCGGTTAATGGATGTCGTAACTGCATACTTATACGGTCCACTGAATAACGAAATTTATATGAGAATCCCAGAGGGTATAGAATGTCTGAATACTAATGGTTCTCGAGAACAACATTGCATAAGATTGAATAAAGCGCTTTATGGTTTAAAACAATCATGTCGAATGTGGTACAATAGACTGAGTGAGTACTTAATCCAAGAGGGCTATAAGAATGATCCTATCAGCCAGTGTATATTCATAAAGAAATTCGACCGGGGCTTCGTGATAATAGCAGTGTATGTGGATGATCTAAACATCCTTGGAACATCTGTGGAAATCGCCCAAATAGTTGAATATCTAATGAAAGAATTCGAAATGAAAGACCTAGGCAAACGAAATTTTGTTTGGGATTACAACTTGAATACATAAACAATGGAATCCTTGTGCATCAAATGGCATATACTGAAAAGGTACTTAAATGTTTTAATATGGACCAGTCTCACCCATTGTCGAGCCCCATGGTCGTGAGGTCACTTGGTTTGGACACTGATCCATACCGTCCAAAGAAGGACGATGAAAATGTCCTTGGCTCGAAAGTACCTTACTTAAGTGTCATTGGAGCTTTAATGTATTTGGCTAGTCACACGAGACCGGATATATGTTTTGCCGTGAACCTACTATCGAGGTTTAGCTCATGTCTGACCCAAATACATTGGAACGGAATTAAACACATACTTCGTTATTTACAAGGAACGAAAGATTTAGGTTATTTTATACTAACCAAACTGACCGACCCAAAGAGGGATTAATTGGTTTTGCTGATGGAGGTTTTCTATCTGATCCACATAATGCTAGATCACAAATAGGTTATGTATTTACTTATGATGGTACGGCCATTTCATGGAGATCAATGAAGCAGACAATGGCAGCTACATCATCCAACCATTCCGAGATATTGGCAATTTATAAGGCAAGTCGATAGTGCGTTTGGCTACGGTCGATGACACAACACATTTTGGTCGATAGTGGTTTGTCCCAAAGGCAAAGAAGATCCGACCATACTATATGAAGACAATGCGGCTTGTATAGCTCAACTGAAAGATGGTTATATCAAAGGTGATAGGAAGAAGCACATATTACCGAAATTCTCTTTACCCACGAGTTGCAAAAAGCTAAGGAGGTTCAAGTGTTACAAGTACGGTCAAGTGAGAATTCAGCCGACTTGTTCACCAAGTCTTTACCAACCTCTACGTTCAAGAAACTGATTTACCAGATAGGAATGCGTCAACTGAAGACATCCAATGATGCACAAAACTGGGGGAGTAATACGATTGTACTTTTTCTCCTTAACCTTGGTTTTATCCCAAAAGGGTTTTACAGGTAAGGCTTTAACGACGCAACATATCAAACATATTATGAGCTCTATATGGTTATAACATCCAAGGTGTAGATGCAATAATCAATAGAGATTAAACCAGAAATGAAAATCCAAGATGGTTAGGTTTTTGGCCGATGGGATAAACATAATCCTAGTGGGATTGGTAAACCTATTCCTAGTGGGTTTATGATTTGTACTTATCCTTATCTTTATGTTGTACTTATCTACATGTAATTCCCTATATATAAAGAGCACCATATCGATAACATGAATAAGACGAATACACAAGTTTCTCCCATACATTCACAACACAATCAACAACATTATTTCCTTTAAAGTGGTGACAAAATATTGCAGCTTTGATGACGCCTTTACATTCTCATCGGTGGATCTCTTACCTAGAGCCATTCCCAGCCGCCGTCCTCTCTATTTTTACAGTTCGTATATAGCGGATGCTCTACACAAAGCTATTTGAGTGATGTCACTGATTGATGATGACCTGATTATCTTACCTGATGAATCAAACTTCTAGGTTTTTGACGAAAGTGCAAACAATATTTTGGGTCGGTTGCTAAACCCGGAGTGCCAAGCGATGGCCAAGATGATAGACTACATGCCAAAAGCCTTGTGGGTGTATGACAGAGTCAGAGGTATTGTGCTCTCCAAAGACAGGTTCCATTTCATCTTTGAGAGGGAAGAGGATAATACTGAAAGAAAGGCCATGGTCATACAATCATTGGACCATGGTACTGGAAAGATGAAATCCGGCTCCACCAAAGGACTTTTTGACGAGTTTTGAAGTATGGATCCTTATCCCTAATATGCATGTCATCCACTACAGTACCGACACCATGTATAAGCTTGCTTCCAAGATCGTAAAGGTGGAGGAGATCGCATATGATCCGAAGGTCTCACATAAAACCGAGTATGTGAGAGCACTAATCGCTTTCAACACTGAGAATCCAGAATTTAATGCCAAAAATCTAATACTACCTTCTGGCGAAACGGTTATGATCTACTATGAGTATGAGAAAATCCACAAAAGATGTTTTCACTGCCTTCGTCTTACACATTAAATAGCCTCGTGTCCTTACCTGAGAAGAAAACATCATGATTCGGTGACAGCGAAAGAAGCTCCACCCTAGTGGTTGTGCCTCATGAGAACCGTAGATGCCAGGAAGGAGAATTAAGCAAACCTGCAAGTCCTCCAGGATTTCCAACCATGTATCTGGATCTGTCTGATGAGGATAAACAAGTACCAATCCAGTATGTATCACACGCTGATGAGTCTGAACGGATGGCTCGCATCCAGAGAGTCAAACAGTCTATAAGAATCCAAACAAGAGTCTTCAGCACGTCTTATGAAGATAACACATGACCTCAACAAGGGTAAAGGGCATGTTTTTGGGTATGATGATGAGGCCCTGAGACTAAAGAGACGTTGCTTACATGGTGATAAGCCAGTGATCTCTGCCCCGGATCACTCTCTTTATGGAGAACAATCTGAGGATAAGTCTCAAGAGCTGAGGTGTAGCTCTCGTTTCCACACTGATAGTACAACAGTATTCAACATGGGGACTGTTGGGCAGTCTTCAATCTCCGGTGCTGTCAAGTTTGGAAAAAAAGGCCGACGGTGCCCTCTAGAATGGCAAAGGCGTTCAAAGAACTTGACAACAAACAGTGAAGTACAAGCTGAATCATCAGGTCAGGAAGGATCGACAAAGAGAAAGGTTGAGAACCTAACTTCAAAAGGAGTAAGCAAATTCTTGAAAACTCAATCATCTACGGATGTGAAGCCACTGCATTCCCAATGAGCGTACTGAGCTGGAACTGTCAAGGAGAAGGAAGCTCTAAGAAAGTTCAATATATCCGTGAAATACAAATAAATATTTTCCCGATTTTTTATTCTTAATGGAAACGAAACAGCAACGCAAGTACATGGTTGATATGAAGAAAGAGTTAAGTTACGATGATATGACTATAGTGGAGCCTACTAGTTTGAATGGGGGTTTGGCTGTGATGTGGAAGAAGAATTTTAAAGTGGATATTCTCTCAAGAGATAAAAGAATCATAGATCTCAAATCCAAATGGGATCAATGGTTTTCTTTTTTTCATGTGTTTATGGTGAAACTGAGTCTGGGAAAGACTTACAAATATTGGTTTGGTTCGAAGTGAGCCAGGGTTGTTCGTAGGAGATTTTAACGAGCTCATGAATAACAAGGAAGCATTGGGAGGGACGGCTCTTCGAGAATCTACCTTCTGGGGTTTTTTCATTGGGCTGAGAGCCGTAAGATAAGGGAGCTGCAGAGAATTGGAAATCAACTCTCTTGGGAAGGGAAGCGAGGTAACATCTGGATCCAATGTAGACTTGACCGAAGCTTCAGTAATGGCCAATGGTTCCAACTTTTTCCAAGAGCAAAAATGGAATATATGGCTCTATGGGCATAGGATCACCGGCCTAGAATCAGTTTCGCTACTAAGAGAAACGCAGTGGACAGAGGAAGATTCTATTTTGATAGACGAATCGTGGGGATAGAAGGACCAGAAGATGCTGTTGACATTGGTTGGAATAACAATGAGCATAATGAGGACACTAACCTCTAGATAGTATAGCATGTTGTCGCAGAGAACTAGCCATATGGAAGACTTCGAGTAACATGAACTCTAAAAGTCGGATCTTAAAACTTAGAGAAAGCTTGGTGCGAGAGATCATGAAGCTTTTCCCTGTTGCAGAACGTTTAAAATCACTGAAAAAAAAAGAATTAGCACAGGCTTACAGAGACAAAGAACTATTCTGGCGCCAGAAAAGCCGTAAGCAATGGCTAAGAGAAGGTCACCGCAACACAACTTACTTTCACAACTGTTTCCAAGGAAGAAAGTTGGGGAACATAGTACTAATGCTTATGGATAATAATGGGACATGGCATTTCTCTGAAGGTGCTAAAGGTCACATTGCTGTAGAGTACTTCAGAGACCTCTTTATGAGTTCAAATCCAAGTCCTATGTTCCTCAACTTTCTTCCTTGGAAACAGTTGTGAAAGTAAGTTGTGTTGCAGTGACCTTCTCTGAGCCATTGCTCACGGCTTTTCTGGCGCCATAATAGTTCTTTGTCTCTGTAAGCCTGTGCTAATTCTTTTTTTCAGTGATTTTAAACGTTCAACAACTGGGAAAAGTTTCGTGATCTCTCGCACCAAGCTTCCATACTCTCCAAGCTTATTTTGCAAGGAAGACTCAAAGGTTGGTTCGTAAAATCCCTATCTCAGGGAGGGAAGGAGATCATGGTCAAGTCTATAGCGTTAGCTCTGCTTGTATACGCCATGTCTGTGTTTAAATTACCTAAAGACCTCTGTGAGAAATTAAAGCGCGATGATCGAGTCCTGGTGGAGTAACTGAGAGAATATAAAAAATATCATGGGTTGATTTGAATAAATTGTGTCTTAGAAAGGAAGGTGGCGGTCTGGGCTTTCATGATATCACAAAGTTCAATCAGGCCTTACTTGCAAAATAAGCTTGGAGAGTATGGAAGCATCCTGAGTCTCTGATGGCACGAGTCCTCAAAAGATCTATTAAGAAGCTCAGAATTCATGTCATGTGGCATGGGAACTAGACCCTCTTATGCATGGAGGAGCTTGATGCACAGTAGAGATATGTTGAAAAAGGTCTGGTCAATTCTATTTGCCCCGGAACAAAAACAAATATTTGGTCTTGAAATTGGATTATCGATTATATTCCAAGGCTTCCGTTGTACATGCAAGATAGTATCATAGACTTGAATCTCAAGGTTTCAGACCTCATGTACAGCCATACAAAAATTTGGGACATTGCTAAGGTGAGGAATACCTTCACAGATGAAGATGTGGAGAGGATCCTCAACATCAGGCCATCTAGAAGAGAAGTCATGTTGTTATATTGGGTTTCACGAAGAATGGGTTTATACATCTCGGAGTGGTTATAGCTTCTTAGAAACCTTGGAAAATTTCCATCATTCTCCGAAAACTACGACGTCTTTGGTGGAAAAAAAATTGTGCCAAGCAATCTAGAAAACTAAAGCCCCAGGAAAACTCAAACACTTTCTTTTGAAAGCGTTATCGGGGGCTCTTGCAGTGAGATATAGATTTTGATCTAGATGCCGGTTGACCCAACATGTGTTGCGTATGGTGCAGCCTCAAATACTATCTGCCATGTTCTGTTTCAATGTCCTTTGGCACATGAAACTTGGAACCTGTCTAGAATTATCTCTCCTCGAGATGATGGCTCTTATCGGTCAGAAACCTTGGAACTTTAGGACATTTTACTCGGTCGAACGAGTCAAATACGACAATTATACCCTGTCGGAGGGTTAAGTACGACCTTTATACCCGGTCGGGTAGGGTTATATTAATTAAGGATTTAGAGTATTTAGGATCTGGGTTCTGATACCATGTTAGAATCGGGTTTATCATGGACTTTGAACTTAAAACCAATTAATGATAAGTGGATTGGCCATAACCTTTTATATATTACTTAATGTCCGGTTGAATTCCCGATGTGGGATATTTATCCATAATACTCTAATCTTTGAAGAAACAAGGTGTGATCACACGTCGATACATGGATGCTAAGAGATGACACGGCTCGGTGCTCCTACATAGCCGTAGAGCTTTTTCTGAAACTTGATCTTCTGAGGAGGCAGAGCTAAAGGCTATCTTATGGGCGGTAGAGAGCATGAGAAGCATGAGACAAAAGAACATCATCTTTGAAGCTAATTTTGAGCAAGCAAGGGAAGCACTTATCGAACCTGAAAAATTCCTTGGTTAGAGAATCTCTCTACCGCTATCTTTGGTCTGTTAAGTGGTATGGAGCCTTGGAGTTTTTCACACATCAAGTGTACAAGAAACACTCCGACAACCTTGATTGCTGAAAGTGTTACAAAGGATAAACGTACAGTCTTATGTAGCTCGAGGATATCCTCATTGGCTTCAAAGTGTATAAATGAAGAGCAGGGACATGGCTGACCTCAAGCAAGGCCAATTCTTTCTTCTATCTGTTTTGGTTATGGTACCTAATGGTATCGCTGGTTGTATTTTTAACTTTTGAGTTGGTTACTTTGAACTGGTCTGTTCGGGTGGTGTTACCCCCCTACCCTATTTCCTCGATAAATTGAAGTATTCAGAGTTTTAAAAAAAGATTTCAATAGATTATTACTACTATGGAGATATATGGATGTGTAACTATATATTTTATAAGCATATAAATAAAAATTCATAGTTGCTGATAATGCATGATACCTTCCAACTATATTCTTTTTTTTTTTTGTGAGCAACAAACTGTATTCATTTAGAGAAATGGTCCAAATAACACTAAATTTGACTTGGTCCGAAAGCCATAGTTTGTCGCTCATCGCCTGGAGCTCATCACCGTAGTCCTCAGAATCAGTCGTCGAATCCATCATCGTCGTCGCCGGAATCCATTGCTATCGACTTTGTACGAAATCTTGTCTTCTCCGACATACATCGCCCGTCGTTCATCGTCGTCTCACTCATCACCATAGTCGTCGTAATCCATTGCCGAATCCATCGCCGTTTTTGCCTGAACCCATCGTCGTAGACTTGGTAGGAAATCTTGTGTTGTCTTTTTTCCTCAACTCTAAAATTTGTGTTATCAAAGGTACCTCATAGGAGTTGATAAATTTATGAAACTGTGATGAATTGATGATAAGATGATGAATTTTGTGTTATTAAATGTGATTGATGAAGGAAACGATGATGAATTTTACTTTCTTAGACTATTCATGATAGGTTTTTGATATTTTTATAGGTTTCGAAAGATGGTTGCAGTATATTGTGTTTGTGGAGAGTGGATTTCAAAAAAAACTTTCCATCGGGAATTCAATGTGGATAAGAACATGACTACATCTTTTACTCAGTTATCAGAAAATCTTCAATATGAAGATTTGTTGAAGATGATTTCCGAAGATTTCAATATACAAGATAAAGATGTATCTTTGTGCTATGGTATTTCCTTGGAGTTAAAACGAATTGTTGAAGAAGTTCCCCCTATTGCTATAGGAAACAATCGCCAGTTAAGAACCTTTATCAACAATGTTAAAGAATTTGAAGGAACCGGTCGCTTGTGCGTAAATGTTTTTTTTTTAAATATCAACTAATGACTATTGATGATAGCTTTTCCTAAAGGGTCTTAAATGTGTATTAATCATTCCAAAACATCTCAAATTTTGCAGGTTTTTCAATGATCCATCTAGCTTAAACCAACAACGTACTAATACTTGTGCTTCTTCAGTTCTCATAAATGACCCTCCTAATTTATCTCTGGTCATAATTTGAATGGAGAACAACAAGTACATTGTTTCACACCTCTTTTTGTTTTTGTTTTGATTTTCTTGTTTATTACACTGTTCAGGATAGGTTTCCTAAATATGTACTAATCCTTCCAAAACATGTCGATTTTTGCAGGGTTTTCGTGATTCATCTAGTTTAAGCCAGGAAACTACTGATACACATGCTCCTTCAATTTTCTTGAATGGTATTCGAAATTTATCTTCTGGTCATTATGTGCATGGAGAACAACATGTAGATATTTTTCACATATCTTTTTGTGTTTTTGTTTTTATTTTTGTATGATTTTCTTTTTTCTTATACTGTTCAGGATAGCTTTCCTAAACATGTCGACTTTTGCAGATTCTTCCTAATGGATGTGTATCTACAATTCCGTTGAGAGCTATTCCTAATTTTAGTCTTGTCCATATAGAGCTTTCACCAATCGTTGGAGGAGCTGGTGATAGTAAGGTGAATAGTTATTTTAAAAGCAAGGATGAGCTAATGTTGAATATGAAGAAATGGGCTTTAGAATGGAAATTTAAACACAAGACTGTCTCCTCTAACAAATCAAGAGTCATATTGCGGTGTGTTGGTGACAATTGCTCGTGGAGGATGCGTGCAACGAAGCTACCTTTGTTAGATTTTTTCGTGGTTAAGAAATATGTGCATCAGCATACATGTGATACTACATATAGGAATGCCAACCATAGACAAGCGTCTGTAAAGTTGCTGGATCTTTAGTTTGCAGTAATTATGGAGAGAAAAAAGAAGGACTTAAACATAAGCAGATCATTAAATAAGTACGGATACAACATGGAGTTCATATAAACTATAAACAAGCCTGGAGAGTGAAAGAAGTAGCTCAGACTTTGGTTAGAGGCACTCCTGAAGACAGTTACTACAATCTCTCAAAGTGGTTGTACAAAGTCCAAGAGAAAAACCCTCGATCTTTAACTTATCTAGAGAAGGATCCTGCTGGAAAGTTCAAGTACACTTTCTTTGCTTTTGGTCCATCGATAAGGGGCTTCTCATTGATGAGAAGAGTTATTGCAGTAGATGGTACATTCCTAAAGGGGAAATGCAAAGGTACTTTATTGGCAGACTGTGCTCAAGATGGGAATTATCATCTATACCCTCTCGTCTTTGCAGTTGTTTATGTAGAAATACAGATGCTTGGAGATGGTTCTTCGTAGGTCTGAGTCAAATGATACTCGATGCTTCTGATCTTGTGTTTGTATCAGATAGAGCTAATGCCATTGCTTTATCCCTTGAGGATATTTATCCCTTAGCCCATCATGGAATTTTCAGGATCCATTTGATCAGAAACATCACACCTAAATTGGGAAGACTGGTTTGTTACCTATGGTAGAAAATGCTTCAGACGCTTACATATATCATGATTTTAGTGCGAACTTTAGTAACATAAAGAATGGAAGTCCTGAATTGGATAAGTATTTGGAAGATTCTGATTTTAGAAAGTGGGCAAGATGCTTTGCGTCTTCAGACAGGTACAACATTATGACCACAAACATTGCTGAGTCACTTAATTCTTTGTTGAAGGTTCCTCGTGAGTTACCAATAATCTCTCTACTTGAGACGATTAGATTGACACTCACGACTTGGTTTCTTGAGCGACGTGAAGCTGCTGCAAAACATCGACATATAGTTACACCAAAGTAGTAAAAAAGTTGGTATCCAGGCTTGGCGATGCAATGCATTTTAATGTTTACCAAGTTGATCGATGTGAGTTTGAGGTAATAGAAGATACGAATAAGTATGTTGTCCATCTTGAGAATAAGCAATACACTTGCAATGTTTTCAACATTGACATGATTCCTGCATCCATGCAATGGCTGCAGCTAAGCTTTCTAAAAGAGATGAAAATAAGTATGTCGATGTTGCTCACTCTACATAAACATGGGCTAAAGCTTATGCTGAGAGCATACACCCTTGTGAAGATTTATCTACGTGGTCCTATCCTGACAATCTTGCTAATTATTTGTGTCCACCACCAATGACTAAAAAAAGCAGTGGAAGGCCTCCTACAAAACGACATAGATCAGTTGGTAAATTTGGTGTTCCTGGTTCTAAATCCGAATCACACAGATGCAGTAGATGTGGCATAGAAGGGCAGAACAAGACCACATGCAAGACTGCTATATGATGAAGTTTTTGCGTTTATGTATCTTTGATAAGAAAACAACACAAATATCTATATTCTTTATTTCAACTAGGTTGTGTTATGAAGATTTTTCTACAGTGCCATTCAAATACAATAAGGACATGCCCTTTTCTTTCATTTTAATGGTTTATTGATAATTTAGATGTTTTATATGAACTATTTATAGGTGTGATTCATTTGATGATTAGGTGATATGCACAAACAAACATATATGTTTCGTTCAGGAAGCCCACCGCAAACATAACAAACACTATCATACAAAACGTATATTTGGATATGTTACAATATGTGTTTGTATTTTCTACACTAACAAATGATTCTCCTAAGTCTAGCGGTTATTCCACTATTCTTATTGTACTCTTGCTAAATAATACACCTGTGTTCGATTTCAAGGGGAATCGAAGTAATTTTTTAATTAATTTGAAAAATGAACAATAGTGAAACCAACCTGAACACGTTAAATGCTATCCTAAAGTTTATGTTTTATTACAATTCTTTAGGAACATTTCTTCTCCTAGTCAACATTCATCCATAAGAAACAAAGTTCAAAACATAGTTTTAGCTAAACATAAAACGAGTCTAAAATGTTTACTCTTTTAAGCTTCCTTGAAATCATTTCCCACAAACTGTTCGAATATCTCACAAGCTAGTTTGCTCCTCAAGTCCATCGCATTGTCATCATTTATACTGGACATATTCTTCAATCCCATTGAGTGGCATTCTAGCATCTGATT
>CAJHQP010001531.1:0-111888 GCA_905132765.1 Moricandia arvensis
TTTCGCATCCACCATCCGTATCTAGTCAAGCAAAGCTTCATCAATCCATTTAAATAGATGATTCTCGGTTTTTCTCTATCACAATAGAAACAAAATACGTCAGTCTGTCTTTTGAACTGTAAATATAAGTGATATAGTATGGTTTAATCTGCAACACGAAATCAAAACATGGACTTACATCTATTGCGATTTCGCATCGGTAGAACCGTTGATACCTATTCTCCGTTGTCGATGAACCAAAAGTGGTTATGCCCTCGCCACACCAACATCTTGTAGGCACGCCATGAGTCGAGAATCTGGGAAAACGAGCAGAAGAAGTTGACGAACTTGTCATTGTGATTCGTTTCAAGATTCCTAGGAATCGCCTAGAAAGAACCCTAATCCCCTTTTCTCTCTACTTTACTTTCTTAAGTTTCGACAACTGAAAAGAAAATCAAGGGTTTGGGCGTGTGTGGATCCGGGTTTAGGGTCGGGTTTTAAGAAAATCAAGTGGGTATATACCGTAAATGGTTATACTTTGTTACACTTATATTCGCTGCTAAAATACCACACTCTAATACACTAAAATCGACATCTAAGAACTATATAGGACAAAATTCGAAAATATTATAACTTATTAATCAAACTATAACTTAATAATCTATAAAAGCGCATAGTATAGATACTTAATTCTAAATTGTTAAACGAAAAAAATCTTATTCAATCTTTATGTGATTTAGGGTATGAACCCTATATGTTTTAGAGTTTAGTTTAGGGTATGAATCCAAGCTAGTTTAGGGTATGAATCCAAGCTAGTTTAGGATTTAGAGTATGAACCCTATATGTTTTAGAGTTTAGTTTAGGCTATGAATCCAAGCTAGTTTAGGGTATGAATCCAAGCTAGTTTAGGATTTAGGGTATGAACCCTATATGTTTTAGAGTTTAGCTTAGGGTATGAACCTTATATGTTTTAGAGTTTAGTTTAGGGTATGAATAGGATTTAGGGTATGATTCATAGCTAGTTTAGGATTTATGATCCTGAAAGTTGTTAAAAACAGTAAAATGGTACGAAGCCAATAACTCCATAATAATAAGAGTAATGTACAAAATAACATGTCAAACCCAATCACGAAATTAACTAGAAATCTAAAACATCATTAACCGAGATCTATAGCTTTTCCTGGAGCACGCTTTGGAGCCTTGAATTTTGACATTCGGTACTGCAAGACCTCATCATTTGCTGCTTCCCAGAGATCGTATGCGATCTTATGTCGGGCTTCTTGGATGTTCTCATCGTTTACCAAAGAGAAGTCTAATCCAAGTACGTGGCACTCTATGAACTTTAACGCATATGCACCACAATCGCAACAATTCTTATTTAGGTCTCCCATCGGGACATAAGAGATAGTATACTGTTTCACATTGAAATCTTTCTTCCTTTCGGTTGACTGAACAGCCTTGACAATTCGTGGAATGAGGATGGCGAATGCTTCCACAGTCTTTGTGTTCCTCTTTCCCCCACAATCAAAGACCTCAACTGTCCGGTTCACAAGATTTATGCATAGAGAGATCCAGTGGTTTTTGTTGACAAAAACCGGGGCGTAGAGACGGTCGACATCAACATCCCACACTAAACCTGTTCTTCCATGATATGGAAGGTCACCTCTTCCATAATCGAGAAGAACGTCATCGAGTTTGTACCCTCTCTTGTTTCCCTGAAACTTCCCGTTGACTGAGATGATAGTATTACTAAACAAACAGCTCATAAAAGCCATTCGGTCTGGCTTCCATCGACGCAATGTGGTTTTCTCCTGAAACAAATACATCATGGCGTCTATGTCCTGAAAAGGACATTAGATCGTTATAAGCTAAACGTACTAAGTGTTGAAAAGCGCATAGTATAGATGTAAACTTACAAAGTTCTTGAACCAATGACCAGGCCCAATTATACGCGAACATAACTCTGAATCAAAAGTGGATGGCCCAATCTGAAGTCGACTGTAAAGAAGAAGCGTTAGTGTTACAAACCAGATTTGAGAAGAACTAAAAATTACTTACTTGGGATTCAAGGACCATTCATTTAGTTTTGCCCATTTGTCATCTGGAACAAAAACCAATGCATAGTCGCTATCTTTGCAACGGACTTCTGCTGTGTCATTATCAGTCAAGAATGGAAGCTTAAAGTCTTCTTTCCGGAAAGAAGTCATAGGTGTGGCAAAATCTTCACGAACATCCGATTGCTTGTCTTGAGAAGGATCGAAATCTTTCACATTAGACTCTTGTGTAAGGTTGCCCATAGTCTTTTGTAAGTGCTCTTGGGTTCCTAAATTGGCATCTAAGGTGCCAAATATGCTCCCAAACATATCAGACACTTCTGAATCCTGGTTAGAAAACACAAAACACAAAACACAAAAATCAACAATTTAAAACATATATATTACAAACCGCAAGAACACTACATCATCCTTACATAATATTACAAACCGCAAGAACAGTCCATCATCCTTACAATATTACAACCAGCCAAAAAAAACATCATCCTTACCTTAATATTACAAACCGTACAATACATGACATAAAAAGAGATTTATTTCTTGTTTACCTTTGACTTAGACCTTGTCTTAGCGGCATTTGCAGGACCACCAGTTTGAGGATGACCTCCACTGCGTGAAGAAACAGGAGCTCGGCTGCGAGAAGGGGCATCAGCAGGAGTAGCTGCACCATGAGTATGCACCGAAGATGTAGCAGCACTAACAGTAGCAGTTGGAGTAGCAGTTGGAGCAGGAGCATGAGACGGACCAGGATTCTGAGATGCGAGGAGCTTCTCCTCAAATTTGGTAAACCGGTCTTCAATTGTCTCGCGTACCTCAAGCGCTAAGGAAGTAAAAGAAGCCTTAAACATCCCATGAATGTACAACTTCATTTCCTCTTCAAGCTCTCTATATTTGTCTGCTGATCTTTGGAAAAGTAGCTTCTTCTTCCTTGACTCAACACCAGTATCATGAAACTTCTTTTTTCTCTTTCTTTGAACAGACGCAGCTGCGGATTCTGTTTCTTCTTCCATTTCATTCTCAGTTGTTTCTCCAACCTCTTCTGCTTCTGTATCTTCTTCATCAGAACTAGGCATGTATGGCTGTCGAGTTTCATGGTAAGCCCATACATGCTTACTCCAATCATAGTTATTCCGGTACATGTCAATGATGAGATCGACCCTTTCATCATTCATCTCACCAGCTTGTACAAACTCATCTTCAACAATAACATGTGGGAAGTTTCCGGTGGAACTAATGGATGGGAACACACATCCTACAAAACATAAACAAATATAACTAATTAAAGACAAACAATCCCAAGAACAATGAAATCAATCACAATTAATAAAGGAATACAGAAGCTTGAACGCGTGGAGACTAAAATTACAGACTCCCTAAGTAATTAATTATCGTCATAAGGAAAATCTATAAGGACTTCTTATCCAGTTCTGCAATCTCAATGTGAGGACGGCTATAGACTGTTTAGAAGTTCTTAGTCGAGCCTATATAATCTCAATCCCTTTACTTTAAACTCAACCCTACTTTGATAATCCTTTATAGTACAATAAAATATAAATTGTTTCTAGGTTTTTTTATCAAACTATGCTTTTAAATCTTATTAGAGTGGCTGTGGAAAGAAGCTCCAGAGCACATTGACTTATCAAGATCCTGCGAAGTTAATAGAGTCTTGTGGACAAGTCCTCAATCCACCCATCCTTCCCATTCCATTTGTTTGTCAAGCTCTAGTCGAAGATGAGACGGACCATCCGCTCCAGCGCATCCACTTCATCAATCTTCTGATCAGGCTTAGAGATGTCTTGGAATAGCTCCATCGCCAAAATCTGAAGTGCCCAATAGGAGGTAATGTCACATGTCCAAGTAGTCTGAGCGTTCCCAAATCCATAATATTTACATCCCTTTCCGATTAAGCATATAACTACATAAAACCTTTTTCTAACGTCTTCTTCATTTTCGGTTTCAGTTATGACTCAGCTGTGATTCCCAGACATAACGCCATCAAATCTCAGCATAATCTTGGAGCCTCGATTACCTCGATCCAAGCTTCCTCGATCCATCTTAAATAGCAGATATCCAGATCCTCCACCACGCCCCACAAACAGCAATTTTTTACTAAAAAGGGGTATTTAGAGCTTTAAGATTCTACCTGACTCAAAGTCACCAACGGGGACAGTGCCTATTCATGCATCATATTTAGTTTTTTGCCAAAATTCTCAACTTCCTGTCTTTACCTTAATAATAAAAATCCAATCACATTAAAAAAGGAATCAGAACTTACCGTGGAACTAAAATCAGACTCTAAGCTAATTATATCGTCATAGGAAATCTTAGAACTTCCTTTCCAGTTTCTGCATCTCATGCTGATGACGCCATCATCAAGTTTCTGACCCAGAAGAGTACCGATGTCTGGAATAGCCTCCATCGCCCAAATCTGAAGTGCATAGGAGAATCCATCTATAACATAACTCTTCTTCGTCTGCACTTTGTCCCTAGCATCGATAATGGAACTCACCAGCATATTAAAGGAATGAAGTCCCCACGGTCGCGTAGAATTCTTGCATAAAATCTCAGAGGCCTCCTAGGCAAAACGGAAACCACAACTCATGACGCTTTGGGCGGTCAGAAGCTGCCTACAAACCAAGGTGTGGATCACTGTCCCAGAATAGCCAAGCTTATGATCACTAATGGCCATCACTTGAGCAAAGAGGGGATCATCCAAGACATCCGAGTACTCAGCTGGAATGGACTCTTTCACCAACTGAAGGATTGTAGCTCGGCAAGTGTTGTTGACCTTAACAAGTATTTCGGTTCCTTCTTTGAAGAGGCATTTAGGCAATTGATCCATTGTCACACCTGTGAACAGTGAAACAAATACACTCAAATTAGGATTGAAGACACTCAAGACAATAACCCGTTGTCACATAATACAAGTTAATTCCATGTTCATTATAAAACAATTTCTTTCCAAGTTGTCTCACACACAACTAAATAGCAAAGCCGCGGCCCGTTGTCTCATAATACAATCTCATAATAGATGTAAAACCTATGTCTCATAATAAAATCTCATAATACAAGTTCAATATAACATCTTTAACCCAACCTATGTCGATTACATATGAGAAACATGAACAAGTACGAAACTTTGATAACTTATCGATGTCAAAAACTCTAACACAAGCCTGAAATTTGACCATAACATATGAGAAACATGAAAAAGTATGAAACTTTGATAACTTATCGATGACAAAAATCAAAAAGAATGAAACTTTAATAGCAAAGCCGATGAAATTGTTATGAAAATATGTCAACACAAGCCTGAAAATTTAATAGCAAAACCGATGACAAAAATTAAAAGAATGAAACCATAAACACCCAAGCATTCACAGAAACTAAATTTGCAAAGACTCAAATTAACGATACAAAGACATGCAAAAAAAAAATCACAAGTGCTTATACAAACCTAAAATTCTCGATTGTTTTGCTTGAACTAGAGATGAGAGTGTGTATATTGCAGAGGGCAAGACACGAGCTTCAATTTCCGGCGAGGCACGAGATTTAGCGTTCGGCGATTCACTTGAAAATGAGACGCGAGAGAAGCTAGAGGTCCCTAACACTTCGACGAAGAAGAAGAACACCACCGGAGTCTTATCTGGAAGAAGGAGCACCGGAGACGACGACCTCTGACTGAACGGTGAGCAGGAGTCGATTTTTCTCTCTATCGACAAAGGAGGGGTGGGTGAGAAATTAGGGTTCGAAGAAAGGGGATTTGGGGTTAAACGATTTTGTCGCTTGTTTTTAATTAACATGTTTTTTAATTTTAAGTTTTTTTAATAATTAAAATAACAAAAATCAATTAGATTTAGATTAGGGACTTAATTGGGTTTATAGAAAAGATTATACTAATAGGACAACTTATCAATGATATTATGGCATAAGGACAATCTATTAATTTTTCGGTTCTATATTTACAATTTTCCCTTATTTTTATCACAATTATGAAAAAAATCAAAATGACAAAGATAAAATTTATCAAAGACATAAAACATTTATATCCTTAAGGTTGACAAATCTAGATTTAAGGTTTAGATTTGAGAGGATTTGGAGGGTTGGGATTCAGAATTTTTTTAAAATAATAATAATGAAGATATGGATATAGTTTAAAAAGAATTTTAAGATATCAAAAAAATTTCAAAAAAAATTAGAAAAAAAATTAAAAATGAGAGAAATTGGAAAATTTTGAAAAAGTTTTGGATTTCAAATTGGATATATATATATATATATATATATATATATACATATAGAGTAAGAATATAAGAGTCTTTTACCTCTTTCATGAAACTTATTTTGGTTATTTTTCTCCTGGAATGTTTTTTTGGTCAAAAAACCTATTTTAAGGTCCATTGGGAGATTTACCCATCTTAACATTTACATAACATATAATAAGAAAACTCTAAAAATAATTCTAAATATAGGTTAGAGAACCAATACTTACACTTCCATTTCTTGAATCTAAACCATTGATCTCCTTTTATAAGAGTTTCATTGTGTTTGTTTTCTGAAACACAAGATAAATTTCACTAAAATCCAGTTTTTACGGTTTCAGTTAAAATAGAGAATCAACCATCCTCTTTAATAAGAAAGATAAACAACAATAGGAAAGAAAGTTAAGTAAGATAGTTCTTCATGAGAAGATTACAAGGAAGCGCCACAAAGTTAACTGTGTCGATAAGATATTCACAAAAAACTCGGACAACTGAAAGATAGTCACGTGACGTTGAGAACCAGCCCTGACCTACGAGTAAAATCGAAGTAGTCTCGATTGCATCTTCGAGATCCATACAGACCACTATATAAGATGACAAATCGGTGAATAAACTGAAACTATAACTAGATATTGAAACCAAGAAACATCTCCTTTTATAGAAAAGGAGAAATGGTGATAAAGATACTTCACGCTAGAGAAGGGTGGTGAAATCAAAACCAGACCCGATGAACCCACCGATAAATTCATCTCACATTAGAGATATGGTAATACGCAACATGAAGAGATCCTAGTGAATCCATGAGGAATCTCCGAAAAACTAGCCCAAATATCCAATAACATTAAGAATTGGATCAAAATTTTGTCTATAAATTTTGTCTTGGCGGGCTGTAACTTTGGCTGACAGGCTTGATACCATAAATGGGCCAGGCACAAGCATAAGAGATGATCAGCTCACTAGCTGATGTCATCAGATGATGAGATGCATCAAATTGTTCCCTTAGTCACCGGGAAAACTACACCGAGAAAATGTGCAGCCATTAAGGAGATGGATCCGCAAAGTGGAATAGAAATTCACTGTAAGAGTATGAGAGATTAAAGAGCTACCGAAGAATTTCAGGTCTAAACTCATAAAGCATTTTGATCTGGCACGGTTAGTTGAAGGGGAGCAACAAATGGTGTAAGGTAGGGCACTAGTGTTCCCGAAGACGGAAAGAGAGACTACGTCGGTTGAACACTATGCTTTAAAGGCGGTTGAATGGACTGAACGGAGTCAACATCATGAATTGACCAATGAAAACTAGAGGGAGGTTCATCGAGACTTGATCCGGAGAAACAAAGCACAAGGGCGGGCAAGAGAACTCTCTTTTTAATAACCCTCAGTAAGAATAACGACGCGGACGATGCTAAAGAGTGGTTGAGTGGAAGAAGGTTGATGAATTGCCACATGAATCGTCGAAGGATGGCTGAGTAAGGAAATTCGAGCTAAAAAGATTTTGATAAGCGTCCTAAGTTCAAATGGGTAAAATAAAGATGGACAAACCAATTGGAATGAGTTTTACACAAGGAAATACTTCAGGAAATCAAATGGCCAGAAGAGTATTAAAGGTTTTTCAAGAAGCAACGAAAAGCCAAAAATAGAAATTAAATTGTTTGAGAATGAGAAGTCAAACTCCAAAGGAAAAAAGACTTAGACAAGTAGTTGTTTCCAGATTACACATTAAATTAGTCAGACTATTAGTTGTATTGGTTAAGAAACTGGTTCTTTGATAGTTTGGAAATGATTGCTAAACGCTAGA
Organism: Moricandia arvensis; assembly: GCA_905132765.1. NCBI lineage: Eukaryota > Viridiplantae > Streptophyta > Magnoliopsida > Brassicales > Brassicaceae > Moricandia > Moricandia arvensis. Next base: position 8,091 of record CAJHQP010001531.1, read on the forward strand.
ATGGAAAGACCGCAAGTGATGTTGAGAGAATAACCGAATAATATGGTATGGAAGGCGAAGTGATGTTAATATTCTTGAGATATGCTTCCATTTGAAGTTGAGATTTGTAAGAAATAATGGTATGATAATGTTCTTTGCAAAATTTAGCGGGTCTGAATGCTCGCGGTTCGGCTAGATCGTTTTAGAAATTTCGGAAAATTTAATTTTAATTTTTAGGAATAACCTTAGAACTATTTTAGAAGTATTTAGGTATGGGAAATCAAGTTTTTGGCCAAGTAAAAATATTCAGTCTATCCATATTAGACAACGACAGGTTCGGAATTAAATGTGGCTCGGTCGGGTGTGTTGACGGCATGTCGGATGTGTCTGGAAGCTGCTGGAGGATGCAGCTGTTTTCTCTCCTCCTTCAAGTAGCAGGACACGTGTCTCCCCTTGACTGGACCACCTCCAAGCTGGTCATGTTGCAATTCTATTGGATGGTTTATTGGCTTCTGGTCCTTATTAGACAGATTTGCGGTTGGACACTAACGGGTCTCCCATTGGCCATTTTAGGCCGAAAGGACACCTCCTGCTTGCTACCCACAACCTAAGACCTACCCTTAGTCATTATCCTCACTTAAGAAATACCCTCACACCCCTTATTTTAATCCTCACACCTAAATCCCGACCATAGGCACCCGAAAAACTCAAGAGCATCCGAACCTTAAGGTAAACCTTCTAGTCTTTAGCTTTTATTTTAGATTTAGTTTTAATTATTTATTTAGATTTAGGTTTATATCCTGGTTTCGACTAATGGAACATCGGGAATTTTGTTCTAGAATTATTTTGACAGAAGTCCCGAGTCGTGCCGACCGCGAGATATAGGTGATGGAGTCTGATAATGATATCATGCTAAGGCTAAACCAACCAAACACCCAGGTGAGTCTCGGTTAGGGGTTATGATTGTTGTGTGTACGATTAGCGCCTGCGAAACATGAGTATTGGTTGATAAATTGCTAGGTTGTGAGTTTAGATATATATCGAATGATAACAATTGATGTTTGTGAAAGATATTCGGTTTTATTGTTCGGGCCTTGGCTCAGGGGTATAACATATTTGTGATAAATTGATGTTGTGTTTCATATACTTGTGTGATTGTGTTATATCGTTTGGGCCTCGACTAGGAGGGTATAACATGTTTGAGCATGTCGCAACGGGGAAACCTGTAAAGCCATAGACTTTCAATTAGGAGTAATCCATGAGGGTCCGACACTTGGGTGGAATTTCGTGAGAGTCATTAGTCTCCACTCGAGGCCCATGCCTTTTTCGGTGCTTTACCAAAATTAGTTTCAGGCAGGACGCGAAGACACGTGTGATAGGGCTAGCTACCCCGACCGTGTGGCTGCAGACGATACTGAAAGTGTGTGATCGGGGCCACCCGCTACAATCCAATTATTGTATATAAATTGACCTTTTGTCGAACAAAGTAATCGGGAGAAAAAATCTGAAAAATGAGAAAATTCTAGCGTAGACTTAATAAAATTAGCCAAAGCATGATTCCTTTTTTTTCTATCTGAGATCCTTTTTGTCAAAACAACCCATCGGATGGTTCTTTTTAACTTTAACAAAAAAAGGCCCGACTGGGGACTGACTAGGCAAGCCTATTAAAATAAAAAAAAAGATCTTTTATTTGTGTGTTGGACGAAACAAAATCAAAAAGGATTCTCTACTTCTATTTTTATGATTTTATTTATATCTCTTTCGATTTCGAGCCTTTTCTTTATTGAATCTTTAGCTACATTTTTATGTAAATAGAATTACTGAGAAAGTTCTATAAAAAGTTATATAATAGTAATATATATATATATTAATTATATATAAATATATGATAAAAATTATTTATATAATAAAAAAGAAATTATTATATATATATATTCATTTAATTTAATATATATATAATAAAATATAAAAAATGAAAAAATTGTATATATAATTAAAGTATTATAAAGAATAATCTATAGAAAAAACCTTTTTAAGAATAAAGTGAAGAAGGTATTTTTTCAAGCTGTTTTTTTTTTGTCTATTTTGTCTAATGGAACCTTATAAGTATCCCTTTTTGATTAGGAGAGATGGCTGAGTGGACTAAAGCGTTGGATTGCTAATCCATTGTACAAGTTAATCGTACCGAGGGTTCAAATCCCTCTCTTTCTCTTCTGGTTTTTGATGATGTGAAATAGATAAAATCCTAAAAAAATTTGAACATTTCCACTAATTAAATAAAGTAATAAAAAATGTTTATTTTTTATTTTTCACATCCCGGATTACGTTATGGATCATTAGATAGGAATCCAAATATGAAGAGAGAAACAAATAATATAACTACAGTGTATACAAAAAGTTTGAGAGTAAGCATTACATAATCTCCAATATGTTACTTTTTTTTTTGAAAAAGAGAATAGATTCTCTATTTTTATACTAAATATCTAGAATTTTTTTTGTGAGGAAATTCAAATCTAATTAAGTTCTTTCATTTATAGAAAAGAGGATAAAACTGAGGAAATCAAATGATCCATATTTTGTATGGCTACCAAAAAAATTCAATGTTTGAATTAGGAGAGAAAATAGAATTTTTTTTTTCGTCTTAAAAAAATAGGAGTTAACTGTGATACGTTCACTAAAAAAAATTCTTTTGTAGCAAAGCATTTATTAAGGAAAATAGAGAAGCTTAATACAAAGGCGGAAAAAGAAATCATAATAATTTGGTCCCAGGAATCTACTATTATAGCCACAATGATTGGACATACTATCGCTATACATAATGGAAGGGAACACTTACCCGTTTATATCATCGACATTATGGTAGGACATAAATTGGGAGAATTTTTTACCTACTATAAATTTTTGTGTGTTGTGTTATTCATAAGTACAAAGGGGTTCCCTTTATATAGAGATTACAATAGAACATCATAAAGATAAATGGAAATAGTACAAATACTATTGCAACTAGGAAAATGAAAATATCCAAAATCAATATGGAAAAGGTTTATAGCCACCTAAACCCTAAACCTATTTGATCTAGGTTTAGTAAACCTCTATGCAATAGGTTTATGGTCGGTCCGTTATGGGCTATCCACAATATGGTTCATAACAGAAATCATATACTTCCGTATATGCTTTAGGGCAATATATATCTATGTCTGCCCACAAAGCACAGAGAGTTATTGATCTGATTTGTGGACGTTCCTATGAAGAAGCACTTATGATATTAGAACTTATGCCGTATCGAGGATGTTATCCCATTTTTAAATTAGTTTATTTTGCAGCAGCAAATGCTAGTCACAATAAGGGTTTCAAAGAAACCAATTTAGTCATTAGTAAAGCTGAAGTGAATCAAGGAAATACTGTGAAAAATAAAAAAACCGGGCACGAGGACGGAGTTAACCAATAAAAAGATCCACTTGTCATACAACTATCATATTGGAAGATATATCCTTATATCAACAAAATGAAGAATATTTCATGTATTTTTAAAAACTTGGATGCAGCAATGAAAACATAAATCTAACATGTTACGATACATATAGTAGTGGAGGCCTATGGGACAAAAAATAAATCCACTTGGTTTCAGACTTGGTACAACCCAAAGTCATCATTCTATTTGGTTTGCACAACCAAAAAAGTATTCTGAAGGTTTAGAAGAAGATAAAAAATACGAGACTGTATTAAAAATTATGTCCAAAAAATATAAGAAATCCTCTGGTATGGAGGGAATTGCACGTATCAAAATTCAAAAAAAGAATCGATCTCATTCAGATTATCATCTATATGGGATTTCCGAAATTATTAATTGAAGATAAACCCCGAAGAGTCGAAGAATTACAGATGAATGTTCAAAAAGAACTTAATTGTGTCAATATAAAACTCAACATTGCTATTACCCGAATTTCCAATCCGTATGGGCATCCTAATATTTTTTCAGAATTTATAGCTGGCCAATTAAAAACCGCGTATCTTTTCGAAAACAATGAAAAATATATTGAATTGACTGAACATGCAAATACAAAAGGAATTCAAGTACAAATTGCAGGACATATCGACGGAAAAGAAATTGCACGTGTTGAATGGATCACAGAAGGCAGAGTTTTTTTACATACATTTGAAGCTAAAATTGATTATTGCTCCTATACAGTTCAAACTATTTATGGGGTTTTAGGAATAAAAATTTGGATATTCGTAGACGAAGAATATAAAAACTTTATTTGTCTTTACATTTTATCCAATGATAAAAAACGAAAACTAGGTAGTGTAACACTATAAAGTAATAAAAAGAAAAACTTGCAGTCTTCTTTTTTTATGTTGAAGAAAAAAAGAAGCAATTCTATAAGTTTGAATAAACATTTCCATCAGCACTCCTTTGATATAGTTGCTATATGCTTAGTGTGTGACTCGTTAGTTTAGGATTAGATTAAGATAAGAAAAAAAACTTACCTAATAAGAACAACTAATAACTACAACATTAATAAATAACCTAAGCAACTCATTGCTTCACATTATCTGGATCCAAAAAATTAGTCAAGATACGATAGGCTGATCATATCATTGGAGCAACTGACTACAAAAAAAGAGAATAAAGAAAGATGATTATTAAGTTATGAAAGGTAATCAAAAAGTATGCAGATAAATGGAAGGATGAAAGAAAGAGCGAAAAATTGAAATTCAAAATTTCATGTAAAAGCTCCATTGTAGAATTCAGGCCTAATGATTAATCAAGAAGCGATGGGGACGACGGAACCCCTGAATATATAAGCTTCTAGAGAACAAGAAATCTTAATAATTCATTGGACAGGATGGCGGAATAAACCATAAACTTTATTATCTATTCTGATTTTAATTCTGAGACCTCGTGGGATAAACAACAAACTTTAGTAGATATTGAAAGAGTAAATATTCGCCAGAAAACTTTTTTTTTTTCAAATAAAAAGTAATAAAAGATGAAAAAACAATGAAAAAGATAAAATAATGATTTGTTATAATATTCTAACTCTAACAAAAACTATAACTGTAATGATGATATTACGTTAGTTTTAATTAAATTGAAATAAAATTCATCTTTGATTGTATTTTTAAAAAGACATACACAAATTTAGAAGAGATAAGATTAAATAAAAAAAATACCATGATTAATAGGATTAATTAACTACATCTATATCTTAATTAGTCCTTTTATTCATGAGGAGCTGGATGAGAAGAAACTCTCACGTCCAGTTCTGCAGTAGATATGGAATAGAAAAAACCCATCAACTATAACAAAAGAACCAGATTTCATAAACAACAATCGAAGAAGACTAAAAGGAATATCCTCTCGTGGGAATCGTATTTGTTTTGGCAGATATGCTCTTAAAACACTTGAACCCGCTTGGATTACATCTAGACAAACAGAAGCAGGGCGACGAGCAATGACACAAAATGTACGACGTGGTGGAAAAAATTGGGTATGTATATTTCCAGACAAGCCAGTTACAGTAAGACCCGCGGAAACGCGTATGGGTTCTCGGAAAGGATCCCCAAAGTACTGGGCAGCTGTGGTTAAACTAGGTAAAATCCTTTATGAAATGGGTGGTGTACCAAAATATGTAGTCAGAAAAGCTATTTCAATAGCGGCATAAAAAATTGCCTACAAAAACCCAATTCATTATCTCTAAATAGGAATATCGAATAAAAAAAAGATAATTAACATTTAAGGATAAAAAGATTCTAAGTTTTTTTTTTGACAAACAATATATTTTTACTTCGTCCTTTGCACTTAAAAAAGAGATACAAAAGTATGATTCAACCACAAACCTATTCGAATAATAGGAGCTAGTAATGGCCGCCATGCTCATATTGGTGACGTTATTGTTGCTGTAATCAAGGAAGCTATCCCAAATACTCCTCTAGAAATATCAGAAGTGTTCAGAGGTGTAATTGTACGTACTTATAAAGAACTCAAACGTAAGAATGGGACGATAATACGATATGACGACAATGCCGCAATTGTCATTGATCAAGAAGGAAATCCAAAAGGAACTCGAGTTTTGGGGCGATTTCACGGGAATTGAGACAATTAAACTTTACTAAAATAGTTTCATTAGCTCCTGAGGTATTATAAGACCCAAATGTCGATAGTTAGTATAGATCGGCACCACCCACCCGACATCGATCGACACCCACCGTTGGACGAGGTGCTAGGATATACAATTGAGCTGGAACCGACTGAGGAAAGATTGCAAAAGTCTGAGACCTCACATCTTACTGTCCACGAGCATCTGAGACCACCTATCTGCGCAGAAGAAGCTGCTGGTTTTCACAAAAGAATAAAGATGATACATGATCGTGTGAAGTTTGTGATTCCCAGCGCTATTTCTGAAGTAGAGCTACATATTCCACCTGACATAAGTGAGCATCTGGGATAGTGCATTGGGACAATAGTAGATTCTCTGCATGCAGTTGTTTCTCAAGAAATATCAGGTCTAGAAGATGTTGATGAGACAGTCTCTTCAAACGAAGCATCAATCGACACTCCACACTCTGTGTTGATCGACACCCTTAGCGTATCTCTTCACGCAGAGACGGAAAAAAACAGCCTAGTCTGGGGGAAGGATCAGAAAGAAGAAGGAGAAGAAGAGGAACTGGAAGAAGAGGAAAAGGACCAAGGGTGGTTCTGAATTGTCATTGATTCCTCACTTCTCAAATGGTATCAGGAAATAAAGAGTGCGCAGCAGATGCTTCTAACAACCATTTTCAAAGCTTTGTTTACTCCTTATTTCTGAGATGATAGACAAAAGAGAAGAGTCTATGGAGACTTTTACAAAAAGTGTGATGAAGCTGCATATATTGGACATTGGGAATTGTTTTGGAACAAGTTCTCAATCTCATCTGGACTGAATCAGAGTTCCAAAACGTCAAGCTAAAGACTATAAATAAGCGCTGAGTGGGAGGCAACCCACAGTTTAGTAAATTTTAAATATTGTTTTACTTTCATTTATTAATGGTTTTTCTTTTTTTGCTTTATTTCAGGTAAAAAAAGAACGAGGAAGAAGAGTTTTGCACCGGCATCGATCGATGGCTGGCCAGCACTATTCCTGAGTTGCAGAGGGGTATGTACATTACCGATGACCCCACTATTCTAATTCAAAGGAATTATCACACATTGTTGGAAGTGAGGGATAGGTACATTACCGATGACCCCACTATTTGCCTACACTTAGTCAAAAGAAAAAAAGAGAAGAAAGAAAAAGAAAAGAAAAATCGAAAAGAAGATGAGAGAATGTCTGTATCACCAGTATTAATCATTGGATTTGAAATCTAAAAAGATTCAGAGAAGGGAGAAAAGAGGAACAAAAGGATCAGAGAAGACTACCTGTGTGCTCAGATACTTGCAGGGGTAAAGATTCCATGTGTTCTTTGATCGATACTCCCAAGGTAAAGCCTACACATCTATTTATGCAAGAAATGAAGTTAGTAGAGGGGTGAGTCAGACTAGTATTTGCTAAGTTGTTGGTAGAATCGATTTGGTTGCTATACTAAAATAAGGTATATAAAGTTTCTCTAAGATTAGCATGTATTTGATGTGGTTGCAACATAGTAGAGGTGATAAGGATGAGTTAGAGATATTGTGAGTCCCCGCGTTTTCAAACCTCTTCCACATGTTTACCCTTCTTTTGCTTGAGGATCTAACTGTCATATGGACCTAAAACCAGTGGCCTTGGAAACATACCTTCAATATATATCTTGTGTAAAAATATCAGCTCAATCTCACCGTGGAAAGATCTTCATCCATAGATAAACTTCTAACGCATCTGCGCAGTTCTGCATCTCAAACAGCTCCAGAATAATTAAAGTACTCCAAAATGTACCTAAACCTGAAAACACTCTAATACAACTCTAAAAACATATAATAGACTCTAAATAGGAATGATATCATGGCCTAAAAGTGGTAAATATCAGACCCTATAAACTTACTGAAGAGTGGTCTGTCTGCCTCAAGAGGGGAAGTTGTAGAGAAGATGAATGAGTGTTGATCGACGAAAAAGCCTTGGTGTCGATCGACGGTGATCCGAGAAGACAGGGCCGACTTTTTCTATGGCTTACTTAATCCCAGAAGCCATCAAAATTTACCAGAATATCCTTTCACAACTTTAAACCCTATTTATGTGTTTCTATGCCATTGTTTAGGCAACAAGATTTCTTTTATTATATTTTCTTAGTTTAAGAGAGAAAGGAGGAACTCCTTCAGAGTCCTCTTGGAAATCCTTTTGTTTTCTATTGATTTATATTATTGCTTTCTATTCTATTCGTCTGTGATTTAGGTGGCAACTATCATGCTTGAGTAGATCTCTTGTTAGATTTAGGGTTTGTCAATGGTACTGATGGATTAGCAAAACAATAGAACTGCTAGGGTGATTATTAGATCTATCAATAGAATTGTGCTAATTGCTTGTGTTTTAAAGTAGCTAACTAGAATCCTGATCTTAGGATATTGACAACTGCGAGAGTAGGTTCACCAGAATTAATCCTGTTGAGTTATGTTGCTAGAACAATCGAGAATTGATATAGTTAATTCTAGTGAACTAATCGTACTAGGTCTTAATGCTTAACTCAACCGACCACCGATCGATGCTCATCCAATAGCGTCGATCGATGGTCAATCCGAGTTTACAACGAGAGTTGGAACAAAAACTTAGTCAATAGATTAGACTCGCAGCGAGACTTGGTCGTCTTTTATATTAGATATCGAGTTCTATGACTAATATCCTTAGCTTGTATCATCTATAATCCACTTGCCTAAGAGCATCTCCAACCCATTGCTATTTCTACCTCTAAATAACATATAGATGTGAAATTACTCCAACCCACCTCTATTTCTTTCTCTGTAATAGAGATTGCTATTTTTTTCTCTATTTATAGAGGAAGAAATGATATTCCTCTATTTTTACTCTATATTTGGAAATTGGTATTATAGAGGAATACATTGGAGCATATCTCATCTCTATTATAGAGTTACTCTATTTTAGAGGTAAAAATAGCAGAATACATTGGAGATGGTCTAAGACCCTAGATCTAGCTATTTCTTATTATTGTTTACAACAACCAATCAAATAACTGCTACCTTGTTTACTGGTTTATTAATCTTTTAGCTTAATCGCAACTGTATTGAGTTTATTGTGCGCCCACGCCCCATGTGGATTCGATCCCTAAGTACTACAACTCGACCTCTTATTTGAGAGAGTAAAGTTGCTCTAAGGTAATTTGAGAGCATATCAATGATGTACCTGTTTCATACTTTTTGGGACTAGACACGCATATCATGGTGGCTTTGGAAGTATCAAAAACAGAGCACACTAAATTATTCAAATTATATTGTACCACTTCATGTGCTTGCACAGAAACATCTTCTAGTTTCAATGGATCGCTATTGGCTGGCTTAAGTTCTTCTTGTGGGTTTGGCTCATGGATGATTTCTTCTTGTATTAAATTCAACCCACATCCTCCTGGTCCTTGTTGAGACCTTCATAATCTTCCTTTGGGCAAGACAAGTGTATTATTCCAGAAGTAGGGAATTTACATACCAAGTGAGACATAACTTCACTAGTTGTATCCGAGTTAATATCTAGTGAATGAGAACTTACTACTAGCGTAGTTGAACACGTTACAGAAAAGTGGAATTTCTCATTTTGAAGGCTTAGATGACTTACTTGGTTTCTTTTTCTTCTTGAAATAATGCGAGGGCTTGGTACTTTGCTCTTGAGCTTTGGTTTGTAGAGTTGGATCTACTTGCACGCCCATGACCCTTTCTGGTGAGGTATGCTCGATTTTTCCATTAGTAATGACCTTAGACTCCTTGTTTGGTTTTGGGTCATGAGACCTCTTGAGCTTAACTTTTTGGTTTGACCTTGTTGCCAATATCAACCGCCTTGGTTTAGGATTAATGTTGTTCTCGAAATAATCTTTTCTATTGATACCAGATTTTACTACATACTCTTCACGTAGTATTTCTTTCATATCCGTCCAGGAAGCTTCTGATGGGTGGTCATCGAGCCAGTAATAAGCTTCACGATCACAAGCCAATATGTATTCTTAGTAAGAGTATCTTCAGCAATGATCGGTTTCTCTTCTTCTTGAATGTTGTGATGTTGAAACCAATCTTCATGTATTGTTCCCAGCTTAGGTAAGGTTCTGGTACTTTTCCATGACATGAGAAAGAAATATGAAGTGGCTGATGGCCGGCCTCATACAAATCTTCATCTCCTCCAGCTTCACTTAAGAATTCTTCCTCTTTAGCAAAAACATGCTGTCTTTCTGCCTCATCTTTAAAGCTTGCTTCAACATCGCCTAAACTGATTTGGAATTCAGTTTCATCTTGTTGATCATACTCCATATCAGAGCAATCACACCATAGTCTCTCTTCAGCATAAGATTCTTCTTTATTTTTTTGTTTCACCAGACTGAGAACATACTTCCCCGCCATCAACATCTTCATAACCATCTCTAGTTTTAGAGAAATTTTCTTCATGCTCACATGCTTCTTTTAAAATAATTTCAGAATTAGCTTCCTCTTGACATGATCCTTCCTGGTCTTCTTCATTATCATCACGTTCTAATTTATCTCCAGGGTGTTCATCTCCTTCATCTAGACTGAGCTTTGATTCAGTCTCCTCTTCATACAATCTTTGGTGACTTCTACCTTTATGTGAGTGATCATGTGATTCTGGATCAGAATTGACTTCAACAGGGTCGTACCCATAATATGAAATAGAGTAATCCATCATAGTTATCTTCTTCATTGGACCATGCTTGGTCGGTTTCATCAAGATTGGAGTCTTGGCTTGAATAATAAGAATTTTCATCTTCTGAATAATCTCCCATGTCGTCTTCTATGTATTTTCTTGTTGTTACCTTGCAAAATAAGGAAAGAAAAGTATTAACTCGTGGTTTAACAAAAGAAAGAAAGAAAGAATAACAAGCAAAAGGGAAACTTAGTAATTCTTTTTTTTTGAAAATAAGAGAACAAATGGAAAATTCACTTTTTTTAACTTTATCAATGAAAGCACGGAATATATAAAGTAAAAAAAATTTAAATTTTATTTTTTGGTTCTCCTATTTAAAATAAAATAATCAAAGAAAAAATTAAAAAAAAAACAGATTTTATGCTTATATGCAAATAAACCGAAAGAGGAAAGTGGAGCTAGGCAAGTAAATGCAAACACATTTTTTTTTTGGATTTTTAAGTTTATATGAATCTTAAAAAGAAGTCTAGCTATATTTTTTGTTCCTCTCCCTGCTTCTAATACCAAGAACAAGCAAATGCAAAAATGGACAAAAATGCAAACAATATGATTTTTATCGGTTTTATGATCTTAGATAATAAAAAAATGCAATAAAGAATATGAATGGATAAATATCACCAGATTCAGGAGCTTTAAGCTCTGATACCAAAATGATGTAACCCTAAGTTATCAAAGGCTCACAAACTTCTGGACCAAAATGTTGGTTGATCCAAGATATAATATAGTGGTCGATGAGAGCCGATTAAAGGCTGTCCGAGCAAGATGCACCTGAAACGAATGCAAATAGATTGAATATAAGTTAAACTAGGAACAAAACAGAAGGTATGAATTAGATCAAAGGATATAATGAATGGTCTAAATGGTGGATGCAATGAAGCTTAGTTTGCTGGTCATATGACACTCTCAAACTAAGCCGATGGATGGAATGGATCGATGAATAAGTATTGACTCTCCATCAATGGAAGAACAGACTGAATTGAATCTCAAAATACTCTCTGGACGTGGTTTCAATAGCACCAAGGGAATCTCACACCTAGAACTAAAAAACTAATACAAAGAATTCTCAACTTTGCTAAACAAGAAAAATAGTTTTTCTTAACTTTCAATGATCAAGGGTGTTTTACAATAATGAATGGTCTTGAGCTTATATAATCTTGAACTTGAATCAAATACAACTTTCTAATACTCTAGAGGGGAAAGAAAATACACGAAAATAAAGCTTATGGTCTTTGTCTTTAATAAACTAGCCGTTAGGCTTATTTGTAGACATTGGAAGATCTGATCTCGTACCTTGATATCTTGTTTTTTTATCCAGGAAATAAGATTCTATGGTTGATGAATAAACTCAAATTTGTTTTGGCATCTTCTGGTTCAAAGGGAAAGATTTGTTGGTCCTTAACTCCTCAAAGCAAGAATGAATTCGAAAAAGGTAAGTTATCCAAAATGAAGATCTTCTTATTCACATTCTTGCTGGTTTTTGGTAAAATCATGTAGGGCTCTTCTGGGTCATTGGATGTGTCCTATGGAAGTCTTGGGGCGTGTGGAATGTACCTTGGTTGAGTAATCTTTGTTTGGAGATGTTTGGCTGAATTGATTTCCCAATCTTTCCATAGTTGGCTCCCAATAACCGGTTTTGTGAAGTTGGTTATATTTTCAACTTCACTGGGCCTTTTCTCCTGATTCTTGGCTTGAAAGATCCAAAAATGATCCCTCTTGAAATCCTTAACTGAATTTGGTTCGCGCCACTTCTTGGTTGGGCTGAAATGATCTTTGAAGGGTTGATACTCGAAGGCGGATAGGCTGGGGAACCTGCAATTTGTAAAATCCATAAATTTCTGGTCTGGAAAGATTTTATGGTGATCCAAATCCTCGGTGATGAATGGTTGAGTTGGCTATCCTTTAAATTTGGTTTCATGCCAAAACTCCTTCTGGTTGCTGAGATATTCGCCTTGGACTTAATCTATGTTGCTAGTACCTCCTAGCTGGCCGGTTTGGAAGGCTTGGTGAGACTCTGGTTGCACCATGAATTTTAAGGCTGTATCAAGAAGCCATTGAAGCTTCTTGTGGAAGAAAGAAGAATGCAGTTTCAGTCATTGGTTAAGAGTATCGTTAAACAGAAGGGAAGTAACAAACGTCAAGGGCTAACAAAATATGAAGGGAAATAAGAGACGAAGAAGAAGAATATTTCAAGACGGTTGAAGAAATGTTGGAGACACAGTTTAAGGAGGAAGAGAACTGAAATTTGTCCACAGAGAGATAGGTATGTTCCATCTATCCATGACATGATGAGATTAGTAGTGGATGAGGACAGCTGGAATAAAATGGGTTTTAAGTAAGCGAAGAGGATGTGATCTTCATAAGTTGCAAAAAAATGCCAAGGAAGATGGCTTGAAATGTTTATTAAGGGATGAAAACTTTAATCCGACAAGACACTATGTCGATATAAAAAGTATGAAGGAGGGATGATGACCTCATCACATAGATTGTTATTGAAGCAAGAAGTGAGATGCTGATATGGGAAGACAACAAGTAATGCCAAGCAATTAGGTGAATGACGAAAACCAAAATTCGAGTATGATTGACTGCCTGAATTACAGAAGCACTGAATTTTTTTCAGTTGGGATTTTGATGAAATCGTTGACTCAAGAAGGACCCTTGAGAAATGCAGCGGATAGAAAACGTTCCTTGATCAGCCAAAAATTCTTTATTGGATGAAAGAATTGGAATATGAGGAACATAAAAATAAATTCGCAGAATAGCCTATGGAAAGGAAACCATAAGGCAGATGGTCAAGGATATGAGTATAATCGAAGTGGCGTATGAGGTATAAGATCTGATGGTATAAGGAGTAAGCAGAAGAAAATGAAGTATTCAAGGTTGAGGTAGTGACATAGTGTGATTGTAAGGAGATGTGTCCTTCCAGAATTCGAGGAGGGGGAGGGGGAGAGAATGTAATAACCCTCAATAGGAATAGATGCGGGCAAAGGTAAGAAATGGTCGAGTGGAAGAAGGTCAATGTATGGCCACATGAGTCGTCAAAGGATGGCCGAATAAGGAAATTCGAGCCAAGAAGATTGTGATAAGCGTCCTAAGTTCTAAAGGGTAAAATAAAGATTGACAAACCAATTGGAATGAGTTTGACACAAGGAAATATTTCATGAAATCAAATGGAATTAAGTGTATTAAAAGTTTTAGAAAATTCAAGAAGCACCCGGAAGCCAAAAATAGAAATGAAATTGTTAGAAAATGAGAATTCAAAGTCCAAAGGACTTAGACAAGTAGTTGTTTCCATAGGACACATTAAATTACTCAGACCATCAGTTGTATTGGTCAAGAAATTGGTTCTTCGATAATTTGGAAATGGTTGCAAAATGATAGAATGGAAAGACCGCAAGTGATGTCGAAAGAGTAACTGGATAGTATGGTATGGAAGGACAAGTGATGTTAATCTGCTTGAGAGGTTCTTCCATTTGAAGTTGAGATTTGTAAGAAATAATGGTACGAGAAGATTATCTGCAAAATTTAGCAGGCTGGAATGCTAGCGGTCATGCTTACATCATTTTAGAAATTTCGAAAATTTTAATTTTAGTTTTTAGGCTAGGAATGAAATTAGAACTCTTTTAGAATTTTCTAGGTCTGAAAAAGAAAGGTTTAATTAAACACATTTCCATCAATTCGGATTAGACGACACGTTCGGAATTAAATGTGGCTCGTTTCAGTCCGTTTGTGGCATGTCGGATGTGTCTGGAAGCTGCGGGAGGATGCAGCTGCTTGCTCTCATCCTTCAAGTAGCTGGAAACGTGTCTCACCTTGAATGAACCACCTCCAAGCTGGTCATGTTGCAGTTGTATTGAATGGTTTATTGGTTGGCCAAAAATCTGGTTCTTATTGGATAGATATGCGGCTGGACAGTAACCGGTATCCCATTGGCCATTTTGCACAGAAAGGACACCTCCTTCTTGCTACCCACGATTTATGCCCTAACCTTAATTGTTATCCTAATCTTTAAATACCCTCACAATCCTTAGTCAATCCTCACACCTAAAACCCAACCATAGACACCTAAGAGAACTCGAGAGCACCCGAGCCTTAAGGTAAACCTTGTAGTTTTTAGCTATTCTTTTAAATATAGTTTTTAATTATTTATTTAGATTTAGGTTTAGATACTGGTTCCAACTAAAGGAACATCGGGTATCCGTTTGTTCTAGGATTATTTTGATAGAAGTCCTTAGTCGTGCCGACCGCGAGATATAGGTGATAGAGTCCGATAAGGATATCGTGCTAAGGCAAAACCAACCAAACGACAAGGTGACTCTCAGTTATGGGTTATGATTGTTGTATGTGCAGTTAGCGCCTGCAAAACAACAGTATTGGTTGATGAATTGCTACGTTGCACGTTAGATATATAATGATATGACAACGATTAATGTTTGTGAAAGATATTGGGTTTTATTATTCAGGCCTTGGCTCGGGGGGTATAACATGTTTGTGATACATTGATTTTGTGTTGCATATACTTGTGTGATTGTGTTATATCGTTCGGGCCTCGGCTCAGAGAGTATAGCATGTCGCAACGGGGATCAAACCCGTAAGGCCATAAACTTCCAATTAGGAATGATCCGTGAGGATCCGACACTTGGGAGGAGTGCCATGAGAGTTATTACTGTCCACTCGAGGCCAATGCCTCGTTCGGTTCTTTACCAAAATTAGTTCCAGGCAGGACGTGAAGACACGTGTGATAAGGCTAGCTACCCTCGACTGTGTTGCTGCATGACGATGTGACAAGTGTGTGATCCGGGCCATCATATTTTTAGACTTTGTGTTTAAATTAAATGAGAGCAAGAAGTGATGCGGGATGGATGGAATTTGTATCAAGATTGGAACCAACGGCGAGAGGCAGGCCTCGACGGTCGATAATGATCTAACCACTCGTGAAGAGTGGATGCGTTGTTTACTTAATTGCCTTAGTTTTGCATTGAATATTTCTTAAAATAATTGATCTTTGCTTCTTGATTATTGATGCATATTGGGTGGGATGATTTAATTGTTGGGGAACCCTGACGCACGGAGCAAATTAGTTGCTCATTAGACTCTTTGTTTTTCAGGAAACCATAAGGGTATCTTGGGTTGCCTAAGAGCAATATTGCTGGCATAGTGTTTGTGTCTTTTAAAAAGAAGTATGTATTGTAATATGTTGAAAGTGGTGCACCTTACACGTTTGATGTTGTCTGAAACAAAGTACTATATGAATAATAAAGGTTTGTGAAAATGCTTGGCTTCCATATGATATCAGTACTAGTCCGGGTCGAACCAGTTAACAGTTTCAAATTTGGCTTGCAAAGCCATAACTTGGAACCGCTAGAAAACCTGTTTTCAAACATTTGATCTTGGGATTTCAGATTAAATCTAGGAACCTCGGATCGAATGTTTGTACATAGGTAGTATCATCTTCGATCTGATTAAAGTTATTTAGCTCATCGTACATGTTCTTGTTTTATAAGTGCATGGCAAAATCATTAGCTTTAACTTAATTCGGATTGGATGTGTTACACTCTTGACTCATCGTTGAAGAAAAGACAAGTCGTAGAGAAGGAGCCGACAAGAGAACAACAACAAAAGGTCGAAGATTTCATCGGTATCTCTTTCCTACGATGGTCCAAAAGAAATGAAGCGGTAACAAGTACATAAAGAAGATAAAAGGGAACAACGAGTTGATGAGGACAAGCAGCACCTACGGAGATGTCCAGCGCTGGCGAGTGTTGAGGTCAAAATCGGTCACGGCGAAATCAACGTCGGAAACCTACCAGGAAAATGCGACATGGGGAAGAACGACAAAATGACTAGAAGACTCGATCATCTAACTCCTCGAACAGAGAAGATGGCCGAGCAAGACGTCCAGCTTGCCTAACGGGCAAATCAAGCCACATGGCCCGACCAACTCGCCTGTATGGCAAGTTGGATGGCACGGACTGACCAACTCGCCCGTATGGCGAGTTGGAAGGAAAGGACCGACCAACTTGCTCGTATGGCGAGTTGGACGGCTCGGACCGACCAACTCACCTGTATGGTGAGTTGGACGGCACAGACCGATCAACTCGCCCATATGGTGAGTGGGACAAGCCCAACTCGTCATACGGGCGAGTTGGGTGGCACGAGCAATCCGATTTGCTCGTTCAGCAAGTCGGATCAATCAATCCATTTTCACCTCGTCCTCGTTAACTCCTTCTCTCGATACTTGACCGAACTTATCTTTGTTCTGTCTCGATCAGGATTGACATTGGAACTTTACCAAAAGAATTGTTTTCTCGGGAAAGGATTAGGTAAATCGTATGAGATGGTAAGGTTAACCAAACACCTAGAGTCATACGCCCCATACGGAAGATCCTAACTCTCTGGCGACTTTATTCAAGCAATGCTATTTTGATAAAATCGAAGAAACACCTAAGTCAGAAAACGGCCCGATGAGGTCTAAAACTCGGCCAAAGGCCCACTCGCAATTTTTTCCGAAGTCAAGACCAAAATATGTGACGGTTTATCTTTTATTTTGCAAGGCAGAGATAAATGTTAAGTTCGAAAGATAAATTTCAAGATCGGAGGATAATGTTAAGTTTTCAAAGATAATCTTGAAGATCGAGGAAAAAAGGAATATTTCTGCGAAGCGATAAATTCGACCAAGGGCATAAGGGGAAAGAGAAAACTGCCTCTAGAGGAATATATAAGGACTTCAAGGGTGATGATGCAGAGGGCACACGAAAATCTCCACGCAGAGCAAACATAGCTTAGCACTTAGAGCATTTAGGCAACTTTTCATTTTTGTTATTCGAGCTGCAACTCAACTAGGGTTTTGCAGTCTTAGGTTGTTAGAAATAGGAATCTCGCCGACAGCTCTCATAGCCAAGGCTCATATCCTGTTGTAAACGCTCATACGCAAATTCGGAATAAGACATCTATTTGCTCTCTTTTTCGATTCTTACTTTGTTTTTCGATATTTACTTCGTATTCTGACTGATTGGCGTGTGGTTTAGCAGATATCTGAGACCTCTGGGAAACTAGATTTTACCCTGCGGTCCTAATTTAACGAAAATCGACAATGAGAATTCCAGTTCCCACAGTGTGGCGCTAGAAGGAGGGGGGGTTACGGATCAATCTAACTCTCAGCCATCAACGCTCAGTCAAACCATGTCAGATCTCAACAACCAACAGCCTCGTGACGATAACGTCATCGACGAAAACGTTGAAAACACTCAAGCGACGAACGTTACTGCAGACAACACCGACGCAAAAACCACAGCGTTTGAGGAGGTGAAGAAGATGTTCTCGACTTTTGAGAAGAAATCGGCAGAATAGGATAAGGTCCAGAACTCCCTCGCTAAACAGGTTGAAACCCTCACAACAAGGAACAAGGCCATCTTTCTGCGGGGAACAACCCGAATCCGCAGAAGAAGACTCTACTCACAACAGCTTTTGACCGGTCTGACAATGCGCAAGGCAAACTGTCTGGACAAAACCCTGACGGAGTAACCCCCGCGCCGACACAGAAAGACCCGGGAGACCTTCCTCCTATCGAGGAAGATAAATAAGGAGGAGAAGTTGAATGCGTCAACGTGGAATCTAGCAGTCAGTCCGAACCTACGGACGAAGACGCAGACATACATCCGCGCCGCACAAGGAGTCGAGCAACTCAAGACGAATCCCAATTCGAAAACCCTATGAACAAAGAAGAAGAAGATATCTTCTGGAAACAACATGAGGAACTGGCCGAGGAGCAAAATCGGAGCGCTCGCAGCAAACGCTGACAAAGTCGGAAATCTTCTAGCAAGAGTTCCAAACCGCGATCTACGCGATGATCTCATGAAAACGGTGGACGAAGTTAGGGCGGTGAAGTCCAAAATCCACCAGACTACTAGCACTGCCCCGGAGATCGATCTACTTCTCGAAGAATCTTGTAAAACACCCTTTACTACTCGTATCATCTAAACTAGGGTTTTGGATCCTGGTAAGGTCAAAGTGATCCCATACGACGGAACTAATCCTAAGGCATACCTACAGGCTTTTCAGGTCGCGATGGGCAGAGCCAGATTCAGAGAAAACGAGAAGGACGCTGGCAAATGCTTCCTCTTCATAGAGAACCTTTGCGGATCAGCGCTAGAATGGTTCTCTCGCCTCAGGCGAAACTCTATCGTAAGCTTCCGCCATCTCGCCTTGGAATTCCTTAAACAATATTCGATGTTCATAGATCTAGAAACCTTCGACGTAGATCTCCGGGACTTCATAAAACGGTTCAAAACCGTCATGGCTAGAGTCAGCGGGATAAGCGACAAAGTCGCGATAGACACACTTCAAAAAACGCTATGGTTAAAGTCGAAGTTCAAGAAGTGGAAAATTTTGGAGAAACCGCGTAAAATCCAAGACGCGCTTCACAAAGCCACAGATTACTTTATCATCAAAGAAGAGACGAGGGTTCTGGCCCATAAATGGAAGCCAACAAATAATGCATCGAAGGATCCAAGATCGGATCAAAAGGCAAAAAAGAAAAACCCTCGCAACGACAGAAGCGCCCAATGCTGAGACGAAGAAACGCAGGGAGTGCATAGCTACGCTATTAACTCCGGATCGGAGCAACGACAAACGACGGGTAATACGTGGACCCAAAATCCAAATTACAACGAAAGCGCCTTCTGTGACTTTCACCAAACGCGCGGACACTCGACCATGAACTGCAAAGTTCTCAGCGCGAGATTGGCCGCCAAGCTGCTCTCCGGAGAACTCTCAGAAGTTTCCAGCGTGAAAGATCTCATCCGCGACACAGATCGCCCCCCTCCCCCGCCACCGAAAACCGACAGGACTCCTCGAACGGAGAAACCTTCCCAAGGGGATCAATCGGGAGAAAAACGCGGAAGAAGGCAGGACGATAAAAGCAATGACAGCAACCGTCGCAGGGTAAACATGATCATCGGCGGGTCACAATTCTGCAGTGATGCCGTCTCGGCCATCAAAGCTTATCAGTGCAAAGCCGAGACAAGCGATAATTTGAAAATCTGGCCCACGATCAATGACACTCCGAAAGGAGCAATCACTTTCGACGAAGAAGAAGCCGGAGGAGTCGACCAGCCACACTGCGATCCACTCGTAAGCGATCTCGTAATAAGAGATCTCGAGGTCGCTAGGGTTCTCATCGATACCGGAAGCACAATCAACGTCATCTTTCACGACACTCTAACACGGATGAACGAGTTAGGCGAAGTGGTACCATCTCCTAAGCCGCTAACCGGTTTCTCTGGCACAACATCAATGACCCTCGGATCTATCAAGTTACCCGTTGCGGTGAAAGAAGTCACCAAGATCGTGGATTTCTCGCTCGTCGACCACCCAGCCATCTACAACGTCATCATGGGCACACCTTGGCTGAAAGCCATGAAGGCAGTTCCAAAAATTTACCACTTAGGCATTAAGTTCCCAACTCACAACGGGATTGCCGTAATTTGGGGCTGCCAGAAGCAGTCGAGACGCTGCTTCTTGGCCGAGCACAAGCTAAGATAAATAACGAACACCGCGGTGAAAAAGGCCAAACGCCCGAAGATAGCCCAGGCGTCATCCGAAAGTAATTTGGGAAAAGACCCAGAACCGTCGATCCTAGCAACGGCCAGCGAACAACCAGTTCCCGACGCGTCCATCCCATCAAAAAAGACAAGTCCAACGGAAGACGTCGACTCAGCAACTGACGCAGTCGACTCAAACACAACGGCCGAGTAAAAAGGCTCGTCCAAACAAATAGAACTACGAGATGGATTGATCCTCGAAAGAGGTATGTAGGCAGCTCGCCAAAAGACGAGTTCGCTATCCCCCTCTCTAAAAAGGGGGGGAGTGGGTACATATATGAACACTCGTATATTCCCACATTCAGAAATAATTTTTTTGATGCATTGTACTCAAGATTTTCAAAAAAATTTTGACAATAAAAACTTCTTTATAAATTCGTAAATTGCCTATCATCCACAAAGAGAGACTATGTTATACATCAGTACACGAGCAGAACGATTATTGCACCATCCCGGAAAAGGAAACTCGCGAAAAATCATTCTGCCTCGTAACGGATCAACTCAACACCATCTTATATTGGTAGAGTCATCGGCTCCTGACCAAAGCACGAGATCCTGGTTCCCTACGTTCAAAGCATTACTTACAAAAAGTGTGTTTTCGAAAAAATAGGCGAGACATCTTCTGAATTTTCGAAAATACACCCCCAGTCAAATCGCAACTACAAAAACACTCGGAGATTGGCCCCGCCGAGCACTTTAGCCGTCTTAAACAAACGCACCCAGGTCCGTCTTAAGGAAGAATCCTCTCACATCCGACTAGGATAAACATCGTGCTATAAAATAAATCTGAAATTTTGGTCAGCACTTTCCGGAGAC
Source organism: Moricandia arvensis (assembly GCA_905132765.1). Lineage (NCBI taxonomy): Eukaryota > Viridiplantae > Streptophyta > Magnoliopsida > Brassicales > Brassicaceae > Moricandia > Moricandia arvensis. The sequence continues at coordinate 29,311 of CAJHQP010001531.1, forward strand.
TTAAAAATTATCCCTGAAGAGATACTCGACTTTTACCAGAAAAGTCATATAAGCCGAGAACCTATCGCAGACTTTAAATCGGAACGGAGTCAGGATGAAATCGAAAACAGGCAAAACAAAAGCCGATTAGTGATCGTAAAGCCTTAAACCGAAAGTAAAACTAGGTCTTGTCCTAAACCAGGCACACTGGTCTCTAACTTCTCAAGGCATGATATCAAAAAGATACGAGATCCTAAAAGCATGTCTCTTCATCCATATCTAAACGTTCCCGAAACTTCAAAAACTCCTCGAACATCTTGCACGAACAACGAATAGGATGATCCGCAAAAAAGGGAGGAAGGCAAGATGACTACTCGAGTTTTGTTTTTACACTAAAACAAAAGAAAAACATTTTCTAAAAAAAAACACTTATCATAACATGTACTGTTCACATAAGAGTTAATAAAATATAGGGATTCAAGGCCATACCCGGCCAGTCCCGCTACATACGACCACGTTCGCCAGACAAACAAAAAAAACAGAAAAGTACAATAATATAAAAGAGAAGTATTCTCGAATCAGTCGCAACCTCGCAATTACTCATCAAAATCAAAATACCCGGTCATTGATCTACCGAGCGAATAGTCGTTGACATCCAGAGGAGCCGTCGGCTGATTTACCTCGCCTATCTCGTCGGCATTCCCCACCTCGGCCTCCACCGTGTCGGGAGAAACAGGAATTGGGTCCCACTGTTCCCAAATCCTCTTCTATCTGAGGAATCGCAAAGTCTTTATCCCACTCGTTCATGCGCCCGGTCTGCCTCGCATATTCGGCACCGAACAAATAATTAAGAGCCTGCCTGAGGTATAGCCCGCCCACGGCACCGCGACACTCGCGATAATCCCCGAAGTCCTTGTAAACCTTCGTAAGCTCCTCGAATTCATACGAGAACTTTTCATGTTGTGTTTTCATGACCTCGGCCATTTCTCTCTTCCCTCGCTTGTAGGCACGACAAACCTCTGACGCGACTGACTCCCTCTCATGACGACGGGAACTTTCCAGCTCATCTCTCAAACAAGTGATCTCTTTATTGTCTGTCTCGGCCCTGAACTGAGCCGCGCGTGCCTCCTGACAACTCGCGCCAAGAGCTCGGTTCATCATAAGGAGACCCTGCGAAATATCTCAAAGTCAAGAAAAAACTCACCCTCGAAAAAGGATAATAAAAGCTTACCCCATTGACCATCTGTGATGCTTGGGTAAACATCGGGGCCTCGCTAGATCCACCAGCGCCCGGAGGATAATTAAAACCAAGAAGCTCATCGAGATCGTCCCGTTCACCACTACTCCCGCCTACCTGACTATTTAAGTAATCGCTTTGTATATTATCGGAGGAGCACCGCTCATTATCAACTTCATCCTCGAAAAGAATGTGTTTGTCCTTCCGAGTATTCGTTCTTTCTTCTCTCGTGTGAACCATGCACGGAAAAAAATCCTTCCATGGATGCCTCAGATCCTTCCTCGACCGGCAGATCTGGCTGGTACCGAGAATGGTGGATAGCAACGGCGCGACGGACCCATTTTGGGCTAAACGTTGCGCAAAAACATGGGCGACCGCGAAGTAAGTCTCGGACTCAGAGGGAAAAGATTTCTCTAAAAATGAAATGTAAAACAAAACGAATTAGAAATCAAGCTTCACCAAAACAAAAGAAAAGAGAAAAGGGGTTACACTTGACCAAGGATACCTTTTAGACCCTATATAGTCCTAAAGACAGAGAGGCCGTTTGCTTCTACAGACGCATCGTCAACACGGACGAAAAAGAAGTTCTTCCGCTATTCATGATCGCTCGACACAAATTCGCTTATGATTGTCATCCCCGTCTGGGGCCTCAACTGAATTATGGACGACTTCCGACTGGTTTTAGCAAAGCGTCGAGATGGTTGGCATTGAGGGTTATACCCAACTTGTAAATCAGCATGAGAATCCCGACAATATGTTGTGGACCGCACTGGTTTATTTGACTAATCGATATCTTGGAACAATCGAGAAGTCGCGCTATGACCTCGGGAATAGGAAACCACAAATGACATTGCGTCAGGTACACCTCGTAACACATGAAGTAACCCTCGGGCGGAACTCAGCAGCCTCTCCTGCCTCCGGAAGACAAAACTCGACCGTTTCAGGAACTCGGCAATGGCTCCGGATGGTATCCAGCCCATTCGTACAAGTTTTGCTTGGACAACCCTTTACGGGGTTGGAACGAAACCGAGGCAAGGCCCACATGCCAAGTCTGGGGGGTTTCACGTCTCCCCTTGCCACCCAATACGCCTTGGCTTCTTCAGGGTCGACCGAGTAAGCCGAGAATTCTACTTTTGGTACAGCATCATTGCACTGCGAGCTGGAACCATCGGGGACTGAACGGTCTTCACGAGAATTTGAGAAAACCTTTCTTCTCGAAGTCATAATTTTCTTTTTACCAAAGGAATGAAAGAGAAGAGAAAACCTTTTGATTCTTAAAAGAGTTTGTGGAAATGTGAAGAATCTGTAAAACCACTCCACATACTTATAGAAGAAAGGATTCGCTATTTTACCTCCAGGCTTCGGACGTCGAGTTCCGCCTAATTCATCCAATATGCTTAAAAACATTCGCAAGAACATCACAGTTCTGACGAGCTTGGGGGCTAACTGTTGGGGTAAAAATTGGTCACGACGGAATCAACGTCGGAAATCTACCAAAAAATGTAACATGGGGAAGGACATACGACAAAACGACTAGAAGACTCGATCATCTAACTCCCCGGACGGAGAAGATGGCCGAGCAAGACGTCCAGCTTGTCGAACGGGCAAATCAAGCCACATGGGCCGACCAACTCGCCATATGGGCGAGTTGGGTGGCATGAGCAATCCGATTCGCTTGTTCGGCAAGTCGAATCAATCAATACATTTTCACCTCGTCCTCGTTAACTCCCTCTCTCGATACTTGATCGAACTTATCTTTGTTCCCTCTCAATCAAGATTGACATTGGAACTTTACCGAAAGAAGTCGTGTTCTCGAGAAAGGATTGGGTAAGTCGTATGAGACGGTAACGGTTAACCAAACACCTAGAGTCATACGCCCCATACAAACGATCCTAACTTTAATATGACTTCGTTTTAAGAAATGCTATTTCGATAAAATCGTAGAAACGCCTAAGTCAGAAAACGGCCCGATGAGGTCTAAAACTCGGCCAAAGACCCACTCGCAATTTAATACGAAGTCAAGCCCAAAATTTGTGTTGGTTTATCTTTTATTTTGCAGGCAGGGATAAATTTTAAGTTCGGAAGATAAATGTCAAGATCGGAGGATAAATGTTAAGTTTCCCAAAGATAATCTTGAAGATCGAGGAAAAAAGGAATATTTCCGCGTAGCGATAAATTCGACCAAGGGCAAAAAGAGAAAGAGAAAACCGCCTCTAGAAGAATATATAAGGACTTCAAGGGTGATGATGCAGAGGACAGACAAAAATCTCCACTCAGAGCAAACATAGCTTAGCACTTAGAGCATTTAGGCAACTTTCCGTTTTTGTTATTCGAGCTGCGACTCAACTAGGGTTTTGCAGTCTTAGGTTGTTAGAACTAGGAATCTCGCCGACAGCTCTCATAGCCAAGGCTCATATCCTGTTTTAAACGCTCATACGCAAATTCGGAATAAGACATCTATTTTCTCTCTTTTTCGATTCTTACTGATTGGCGTGTGGTTTAGCAGATATCCGAGACCTCTGGGAAACTAGATTTTACCATGCGTTCCTAATTTAACGGAAATCGACAGTGTGAATTTCGGTTCCCACAGCGAAACATATGTTTTGGTTGAGCCTTAAAGTTTGTGTTTGGGAGGGAGGCTATGAAGAAATCTTGATAACTTTATTTTGATAGTTATCTTTAAAAAAAAACAATTTATAATTGTCTGGTGTCGACACATTTGTATATGTTGCTCTCATTGTCCTTCTTAGTATATGTTAATTTTATTGAAAATAAAATAACAGTTTTACAAAATTTCCATCTGTTTTTAATGATAGATGTACTTCATGTAGAATTCAATTTATAATTGTCTGGTGTGGACACATTTTTATATGTTGCTCTCATTATCCATCTTAGTATATGTTAAATTTATTGAAAAGAAAATAACAGTTTTACAACAATTCCATCTGTTTTTAATGATAGATGTAGGTAGAATTCGTATGAGACAAATGATCACCTTGTGCCCGGCCACAATGATAATCATTCAAAATGTTTTTTGATTTCCCAATTGGTGAAATATAAGGCATCTGTTTCTGACCTGACTATCCAACATTTTTGCAAGGTCCATAGCAGTCTTTGGAATTGCACTGTGGCATCTATCATTTCTTGCTTTCTCGAGAAATCGAGAAAGCAAGAAATTTAACGGAAATCGACAGTGTGAATTTCGGTTCCCACAGCGAAACATATGTTTTGGTTGAGCCTTAAAGTTTGTGTTTGGGAGGGAGGCTATGAAGAAATCTTGATAACTTTATTTTGATAGTTATCTTTAAAAAAAAAATAATTTATAATTGTCTGGTGTCGACACATTTGTATATGTTGCTCTCATTGTCCTTCTTAGTATATGTTAATTTTATTGAAAATAAAATAACAGTTTTACAAAATTTCCATCTGTTTTTAATGATAGATGTACTTCATGTAGAATTCAATTTATAATTGTCTGGTGTGGACACATTTTTATATGTTGCTCTCATTATCCATCTTAGTATATGTTAAATTTATTGAAAAGAAAATAACAGTTTTACAACAATTCCATCTGTTTTTAATGATAGATGTAGGTAGAATTCGTATGAGACAAATGATCACCTTGTGCCCGGCCACAATGATAATCATTCAAAATGTTTTTTGATTTCCCAATTGGTGAAATATAAGGCATCTGTTTCTGACCTGACTATCCAACATTTTTGCAAGGTCCATAGCAGTCTTTGGAATTGCACCGTGGCATCTATCATTTCTTGCTTTCTCGAGAACGTGAAAAGTTATTTTCAGAGCATATTGAGTTAACACAATTTCGTAGAAAGCCTCCTCTACTGTACACAGTTAAAACCATTAGCTTCGACCATTTTGTTTTGAACAAAGATTGAATCAGACCATATACCAATCGTGACTAAACATCAGAGGAATAACGACACTTCATAAAAAGATGGTTTGTTGTTTCTTGTGGATCAGGACAGAGAATGCATGATGGATTAGCCAATGTGTTCCAAGATACCATTCTATCTCCTATATCAAGCTTGTTATGAACTGAGATCCAATTGAAGAGGGCATATTTAGGGGTATGATGTTTGAACCAAATACCATGAGACCAACTGATTTCGGAGTAAGCATGTGAGATTTGTCTTGAAAACCGGCTTGTATTTATCCTCAGCATGTTTCCAAATAGAAAGATCCTCTGCATTCGACAAGTTAATCTTTTGTTCCTCTATAAGAACTTCGATCTTATTTATGAGATCAACTATGTGTTGACGTTTTCATCTGTTAGCCATCATGCTGCAACTGGTGAGTTAGACACAATAGCCATATCTATTCGTCCTCGTGCCCCCCAATAAGTCATAAAGTCTTCCATAGTTGACCATGAATCATACCAGAAAAAAAACTGACTGCCATCTCCCACTTTCATCCTTTATAATAGCTTGGCCTTATCTTTGAACTTTAATTATTTTTTTGCCACCTCCATGAGCCTTTAGATGCTATTTCCTCAACTGACTAGAATGATACCTATTTGGTCAATTTGGATGTTGTTTCCTTATCTCTGAACTCGTCCGTCTTTATTTTGCACTTATGATGTTAACCCAGATTGTGATAAGTTATAGATTTATCTAATAGCTTTGACAACACATTCATGCTCTGCCGCAATCCCGTCTCATTTCGAAAATAACCAGCCAACTCTCCATTCACCTGAACCAACATGATGTTGTATTTATACAATGGGATATCCAATGTATAAATGTTGCTAGAAAATTCATTGCTTCCAGTGTTTTAACCAGAAAACTCCAGTGGACAAAAACGAAAGCTTTCATCATATCAATTTTCAACGCACATCTAGATGAGATATGTATTTATGATAATCTTTGACCAGATCTGTAGCAAATTTTCGATCAGAAATTTACCCTTCACAAAGGCAGATTGATTAAGAGCAATGAATTTTGGTAAAGTGACTTTGAGTCTGTTTGCAATTATCTTGGAAAAAACTTTTTAAATAAGATTACAATATGATATCAGCCTGCAATCCTTCAATCTCTCGAGCCACTGTTTTCTTTAGAATCAGAGCTACAATGATGGTCTTAACTCCTTTTGAAAGAAATCCTTTAACATTTTTTTTTGATTGAGGTGTTGAATTCTGACACGACAACATGCTATGCTTCTATAAAGAACTCAACTGTATATCTATCTGGCCCGGTCGATTTATCGTTAGCATACTAAACATAAACTTAGTGATTTCATCTTTTGTTACTTCTTTTGTCAAGTCTGTCCGAACAGATGTAGAGCAGCGAAGTTAATAGATTTTGTGTGTGGCTACATCATTTCCTCAAAGCCCATTGGTTTGTTCTGAAGAAACTCTCTTAAAAATCTTCAGATTCGTGCTTGATTTCATCAGGTTGTATTAATACACACCTATATCGACAATGAATTTATTTGATTGAGAATTGTTAACTTCTCTAGCGGTTGATGCTCTATGAAAGGTTTTATTATTCTTATCTCTGACAATCATCCAATGTAACTTTGAGTTTCACTCAAACAACCCTTTTCCAATATCGAAACATGTTCCCACCTAGCCATAGCCATGTTCTCTTGTTCCAAATTTTACAAAGTAGGATTTCTTATAGTCTCCTTCTGTTGCACATATAAATCATCATAAGCCTCCTTCACTTTCAGTGTCAAGTTTCCCATCCTTTCTTTAGCCATTAAGCGTATCTTTGGCTTAAGTGCTTTTAGCAACTTTGAAAAATCTGTATAGAGAAGAAGTATGCAAAAAGACAGGCTCTGTTTAATGCTAATATTGCTCCATCGATGGCTGAAAACCCACCAATTCAGAGACAACATTCACAAATTTGAATGGCCTTTTAGGCTGATTTGTAGCTGGTAAAAGATGAACCCGAACAAATAAATGATCCAAGCACCCTCCTACCGCAAAAAATTATACAAGTGAGAGGAAATAAGAATGATCATTGATTAATAAACGTTCCAGGTTCTTTGAGATTAATCATTCTTCTTGTTTGTTTCTCCATGTACCATGAGTTGTGAGATCTAACAATTTAGAATGATAAGTTGTATTCTAAAACTCATGCATTTCATGCGAGACCATAAACATATGCTCATTCATTGAATGCTCTTCAACATCCAATATCTTATTAAAATCTTCAGTAACTATCCATGTTTTTACTGATTATTAGTGAGTTATGATGATTTTTAAATTATTTTTGAGCTCCCTTGTAACGACCCGCTCCTGAAGTATTTTTAATGTCGAAGAAAATAGAATGTGAGAGGTTTGTTTCGTGAATAGTTTATTTTTATAAGTGTAGAAACCCTTGTATTCATGGAGGCTTGGATGATTAAGATGAATTTTGGCTAAGTATCAGATGCTCAGCGAACACTTGGAACGATTATAGAATTGACTGAGTAATGGTATACAGATCATGAAATGATCTAGATCTATGCAAAGAACGAGTGGAACCGCAAAGTCATTTAAGGAAAGTTTGGCTATTGGATAGTTCAGATTCCAAGTAAAGAAACTTCAATTATAAATTGTTGCGGGATTGCAAGAGAGGAAGGTCGGAGATGCGGGAATCAGATACGGTTGTATCACAGAAAAGAGGAATGCATTGATGGATATGTTAGACAAAGCCAAATAAGGAAACTGGTATTAAGTGTCCAAATTGGTGAAAAAGTTTAAGAATCCTATAAAAATGGATCTTGGGTTCTCGTTTCTCACACGACTCAAACAAAAAGTTTAGAGAGAGGTTGGAGAGGAGAAATGAGTCGGTAGAGAAAGATGTTCGAGAGGAGGGATTGAGCGAGGAGGAGCTAAGGAGTTCATCATCAAAAAAACGTTTGGAAGTTTAGAGTCTTCGAATCCTTGAGAATCAGCTAACGTGAGGATGTGATTCGTGGCAACCTGTTAGCATAGTTTTTAGTGAATTAGATCCAAATATGCTAGGGTGTATGAATCAGAAATGCGCTTTATGGAAAGTTCGTTCTTCATTCTTCGAAGTGATCATCAGAGATCGAAGAACATTCTTCGTGTTCTTGATTGTGTGTACTGATGGCAAAGCTGAATGAAACTGTTGATGTGAAAACATATGATTTAGTCTAAAATAATTGGCATGTTATATGCTATGTATGAATCAAGACGTCAACCACACAATTTCTTCTTCTTCTTCCTAATTTCACACTAAGATAAACCATAACTTAGATGTCAAAACGTACTTAACATACACTTTTTTGCATTTTTCTTTATAATCATGATATAACCCCAACAATAATGAGATAAATTACTTGCGAATTATTCCATCATGTTTTTACGCATTCCGAAACATACTTCTGAACAATTTCTATTGATTTCTTGGCTCACATCATGTGGCTTTAAATCTTCATCTTGACTACAATATCTTTTCAGACCTTCTTTTTAAGGATATTAGTAACTAGGATATCTAGGATGAGAAAGTTCTGATTAAGAGACTTGTAGATATCAAATCTCTTGCCAAGTCCCATTAAGATTCATTCATTCCTACAATCTCAAGGAGATTCCCTTATCACTCTTCGAATGATCATCTTGTACCACTTTTTATGCATATCAATCTGTTTTTCCATTTATACAGGGTCCAACAAATACTTCTTGTCATGTCTTCATACTTGATGCTCTTTCATCTGCTTCATGATCAACTATGAAAAAGTTGCATATGCCTCCACCAATTAAGTTATGATTAGCTATCTAGATTTTACCAAACTTATTTAGTTCTCTGAAGAACTTGTTTAGCCTTCTAGCTCTTTCTATTATGTTCTTCAAAACAAAAAGTCTCACCTTTCTGGCTTTTCTTCCCAAAAAACTAAAAACACCCATGATTTCATTTTTTTTATTTATTCTGACATAGTTGTTGATGCAATGGTCACCCACATTCGCAGTGTTACTTGCAACACCATGGTTGATAAACTTCTGCCTGACCTTGATATCAATGAACTAATGTACCACATTTGGCTTGTTGAATACAACTTTGCACTATGGAACTTCATGGCCTTCTTTCTTGTTGTCACTCTTGGATGTACTATCCCTCACAAAGTATGACAACCCATTCAATATACTTAATCGGATTTTTCTCATCCTAGATATCCTAGTTCCCAATTCATAGTGGTTTTCCCATCGAGATATCTTTTCCAAATTCATAGACCCACTATTTAGAATTCTGACCTTCTTGTGATTTTCATTCAACTCAAGCTCTAACATCTTGGCCTTCTCCTTTTTCACATGTAACAATTCGTGAAAGTTATTAAACTTCTCTTAAGGTTTATTGTTCTTTTCTTTTTCAATAGCAAGTTCTGTAATGCTTCTGATGTGGTTTCTAAATCACATTATTCTTATGACATGCAAACTATATTCATCTAATTCAGTAACATTGAATTATGTCTTATACTAGCCTTTTTTTAGAAACTGCATATTTTTGTTTTGAGTTCAGCCTCTTGCCATTCAAAACGCAACACTCCTTGAAGTAAATCTCAATTCCACATCAAAATCTGAATCATATGATGTTGTTAATTCATCTTTTTGTACACCGAGTATAGCAAGGTTGACCACTTCTTCTTCATTATTGTTTGACTTTGTTTCATGAAAACATCACCACGATATGCATATTCCCTTTTGTGTGTGCCCAAAACCTTTACACTCAAGACATGACTTTTCTATTTCGGGCTATGATATTTTACTAGTTTTAGGCCATGGCATATGTGTTTTTAGAGTCTATTATATGGGTTTGGAGTATGTTAGAGTGTTTTCAGGTTTAGGTATGTTTTGGAGAACTTTGGTAATTTGGGAGCCTTTTGAGGTGTAAAGCTGCGCAGACGTGTCAGAAGTTTAGCAACGGATAGAGACCTTCGCATTGTGCAATTAAGCTCATCTCTTAAGAAATGATGGATCTTTGAGTTAGATTTCCAATGCCACCAGCTTAAGGACAAGCTGACGGTTATATATAAAGTTATGCCTATTTTACTGAAGATTGATACATCTGCCTTGCGTGACGAAGCTGTCGAGATTGAGAAGGAGTGTTGATCGATACAGAACTCTTGGTGTCGATTGACAATGATACCAAAAGATAGGCCTGAATTAATTCAAGACCGTCTTAAGCCCATAAGTCACCAAAAGTTACCAGAATACTCTTGGCCAACTTTTAACCTTATATATGTGTTTTCTAAGCCATTGTTGACGGCTACGCTTTCTGTTATTCATAGTTTAAGGGTTAGGATAGAAAGAAAAGAACTCCTTCATAGTCCTCCTGCAACTCTTTTGGTTCTTATATTAATTTTTATTATATTCTATATCTATTCATCTATAATATTTGTAATACCTATGATGTCTGAGTAGATCCCTTACTAGGTTTAGGTGTTCTAGGGTTTTAACGTTCTTCTGAAATATCAAATTTGTAGGGTGTTTATTATATCCTTCATAGGTTGTTCTTATTGCTTGTTTCTATAGTAATTAATTAGAAACCTGGTCATAGGATAGTTAGGCGCACGCGAAAGCATGGTCCGTTACTTGAATATAATCTAGCTGAGCGGAGTTGTTAAGCACATGCGATGACTGGTTAGTTAACCTAGTGAACATATCGATTAGGGCTTTAATGCTTGTACAAGGAAGCATCGATCGAACTAGTTCAATAGTATCGATCGACGCTCGTTCCTTGTTCGCATGCGACAGCTGAAACATAAGACTTAGTCATCTGATTAGTATGCGAGAGCTGGTTTACTTGCTTATATGAATTTGAGTTCTAGGATCAAACCCTTAGCGTCTATAGATTAGAGTTATGATAACCTGAATGAAACCCTAAGTCTAGCAACGCCTCTTCCATCAACAAACAATTTCATCTATTTAATGTTTTGTTATTTACTGCTTTTATATATTTTGATCTAGCTTAATATGAAACTCAATTCTATTGTGTGAGATATCGAGTCTCTATGGATATGATTCTTAAGTACTGTAATCGATCTCTTATTTGAGAGACTTGCACTTGGGGGAATTTGAGCCCATAAATTTGGCGCCATTTCCGGGACTCTAATCACCATTAAACTAAGTTTAAGAGTTTTTCTAGGTTTTTATTTATATAGTTTACTTACATAAATTATTTTCTTGTGTTTCAGGTACATACATCTACGTACCAGGAAGCGATGAGAAGAGGCTTTTAGGGTTCTTCAAAGAAGAAATCTGCTGATTCACGCATGATCCATAAGACTAAGAGGGCAGTCAACACCCTCCAAGAAGCGATCAACAGCGTAGAAAACCAGGTATCGCTCGAGACCAAACCCTCGTGGTTGATAGACACCAACACCTTGTTGTCGATCGAAAATCACCAAGTGTCGTCGATTGACGCTCACCCAGTGTCGTCGATTGACGCTCACCCAGTGTCGTCGATTGACGCTCACCCGGTGTCGTCGATTGGCGCTCACCCGGTGTCGTCGATCGGCACTTCTTGCGAGAAGACAAAGAAGGTTGAAGTACTCATACTTGCTGCTTATGAGAATGGGATCTTATGAGATTAAGAAGGCCGCCCTCGCAACAATACATGACTATTGGTTAATGCACAAGGTGTTGTGATCCCTGATGTTATTGTTGTTGCTGAGATGAATGACTTCGAGCTGAGCCGTGAATGGTATGATTGGGTAGGTCATGACCCTTTCCAGGGTCTACCTCACGAATATCCCAGAAAGCACATCAAAGAACTTGGGGATCTAGTTTCAAGTAGCGAGAAGAATGAAATATCTGAATACCACATACTCTGCAAAATTTTCCGCTACTCTCTCTATGGGGATGCATTTAGCTGGTTCAGTCAACTATTGTCGGGATCTCTAACCTGTTGGGAGGACATTGAAGGATCCTTCCTTATGAATTTATTGATGAGGCTGCAGCAGCTCGAAAGAGGGAGGCAAATGATAAGTGGGACAAGCTCGTTGAAGGTTGGGAGATAAACAGGCTGGTTGACTACATTATGGCAAAGACTAATGAACAACTTGGATCTAGAGAGCTGAGCTGAGCAGAAGAAGCTGATATTAGTGTTCCGATCGCGCAACATTGATCAACACCACTACCTCAGCATCGATCACCACGACCACCTCAACATTGATCAACACAAACTCCTGTTGTCATCGACACCTCTTGAAAACCCTGAAAGATCGAGTTGTCCTTAGGAAATTGCAGACTCGAAACTAAAGAGCCTCAATGTATCAAGTTTCTATCTTTTCCAAGATGTAGACAGAGAAATCACCATGGAAGATTTCTTGGAGCTAGAAGAATTCTTGGAGCTAGAGGATGGAAAACAACTTGGGTATTTGGATTTTGATAGGGAAGCCACTATGGAAGAATTTTTGGAGCTGGAAGAATGGCGTGACAAGGAGCAGAAGCTTGATGAATATCAACACACTTCAGGAAGAGACCTGGAGACTTCACCAAACCAGCATCGATCACCACCCACCTGGTAGTATCGATCGATACCCACCCGAGCGTATCAATCGACACCCACCCGATTGCATCGATTGACACACGCCTAACAATATTGATCAACACCAAATTGATATCGATCAACATCCATCGTTGGATGAGCTGTCAGGACACATATTTGAGCATGAACCAATTGAGGAGAGAATGCACAAGTCCAAGGTTTTGCAGCTATCCCCAAACATCTGAGACCACCTATCTATGCAGAAGAAGCTGATGGGTTTCACAAAAGAGTGAATAGGATACATGACCCTGTGATATATGGTTCCCTGCGCTGTTTTTGAAGTTGAATTTCCTATCCCACTTGATAGAAGTGTGCATCTGGGTTCCAACAATGGGGTATTTGATGATCATATGTATGTAGTAGCTTCTTAGAGAGGGTTAAGATTTCAAAGCAACATCGACCAAGGCCCATTAGTTGCAGTGTCGAACAACACCAACCCGACATCATCGATTGACACTGTCGTGTATTAGATAACAAGGAGTTTGAAGTGTGTTGAAATCTTTTTGATGGAGGCCCCACCACGAGATCACACAATTCTAGGGAAAAAAGAGGAAGAATTGGAAGAATAGAAAAAGTACCAAGGGCGGTCTTTAGTTTTTATTGATTCTTCACTTCTCAGATGGTGTCAAGAAATACAGAGTGCGAAGCAAATGCTTCTCACAGCCATTTGCAAAGCTTCAAGCACTCCTTATTGCTGAGATGATAGACAAATGAGAAGACTCTGTGGAGGCTTTCATAAAAAGTGTGATGAAGCTTAAGAAAGTAGACATTGAGACTTGTTTTGGAGAAAGTTCTCATTCTCATTCGGACTGAATCAGATCTCCAGAAGTCAAGCTAATAGCTGAAAATAAGCGCTGAGTGGAAAGCAACCACTGTTAAGTAAATTTTAATTTGGTTTTATTTTCATTTATTATTAATTTTCGTATTTGTATTATTTCACGTAAAAAAAAGATGAACAGTGTCATTCGACACTGTAGCAGCTTTATTGTTCATAAAAAAGACCCGAAGAAGACGAGTCTGCATAAAGCATCGACCAACACTTGATTACTGCTGATCGACATGCCAACCCGAGCATCGCTCGATCGTCACATAACTGTGCCGATCGACACTAACCATCAGCGATCAGGTATAACGTTTTCCTTGTTAAATTTCGTCCTTATAATTTTTTTCCCACCAACCTGAGACTGAATAACACTGAGGACAGTGTTGTTTAAGTTTGGGGGAAGATTTATTGATGTTGTGTTTTTTTGAGTTTATTCTATGAGTTTTTACTAAAGTTTTATTGAATCATGAAGGGGATTATGATCAACTGAAATTTTGCTTATACTCTAATCACTCTAAAGCACCATTATTAGATTTACTAACTGCCGAGTGTACTAAAGATACCAAAGTAGATCACCTGTCAGTCACATCCACACTTCTGAGAATGTTTAAAGGAACCAAAGTTGACCTCCAACCAAATTAAACTTAATTTGCTTGTCTTGGGGATTGGTATACACTGGATCGGATTCCTCTTGCAAGTATGGGAGGTAAAGTCTATGTGTTTCAGGTTATCTTCTCTCTCTCTCTTTGGCATCTAGAAAAAGAAAGAAAATAAAATATTGAGGATATTTCCTGAAAGATGCAGAAGTGTAGGTAAGTTACCTATGACCCCATTATTATAAAACAGAAAGAAATGATCACACACTGTGTAAGCGAGGGGTAGGTACATTACCGATGACCCATTATTCACCTTCACTTTTTCAAAAGAAAGGAAAAGAAGATGAACAAGACGGACTGTATTAGCATCATTGAGTTGAAATTATAAAAAAAAAAGAGAAAAGAAAAAGATTCAGAGAAGTGAGAAAGAGGGAAGAAAGGGATAACAAAATACTACATGTGTGGTCAGACACTTGCTTGATTAAGAGTCCATGTTTCCTTTGATCGATACTCCCACGGTAAAGCATGCACCTTTTTATATGTAAGAAATGATGTTAGTAGAGGGGCGAGTCAGACACTATTAGCTAAGTTGCTGGTAGAATGGATTTGGTTTCCAAGCAAGGATATGGTAAATAAAGTATCTCTAAGGTTAGCATTGATTTGATGTGGCTTGCAACATAGTTGAGGTGATAGTAGTAAGTTAAAGATTTGCGAGTCCCTGCGTTTTCAAACCTTTTACAAATTATGATGTTCTTTTCTTGAGAACAAGCAAAAAGATAAGTCTAGGGGTGTTAATATACCATGGATTTTACCACTTTTAAGCCATAGTATATGTGCTTTTAGACTATTATATGGGTTTTGAGTATGTTTTAGAGTATTTTTTGGTTCGGGCACGTTTTGCAGATGTTTGGTGATTTTGGAGCCTTTTAATGTGCAAAGCTACGAAGATGCGTTAGAAGTTTAGCAACAGATAAAGACTTTCTCACGGTACGAATGAGCTCATCTTTTGTGAATAGATGGATCTTTGAGTTAGCTTTGCAATGCCACCGGTTTGAGGTCATGCGTACGGTTAGATAAAGTTATACCCATTTTATTGAAGAGTTATACGTCTGCCTCGCGAGAGGAAACTGTCGAGATTGGGAAGGAGTGTCGATCAACATAGACCTCTTGGCGTCAATAGAACATGATGCCAGAAGATATGCCCGAGTTAATTCAAAACCAACTTAAGCCCATAAGTCACCACAAGCTACAAGAATACCCTTGGCTGACTTTTAACCACATTTATGTGTGTTTAAGCCATTGAGCTATGCTTTCTTTCATTCATAGTTTTAGGGTTAAGAGATAAAGTAGGAACTCCGTCAGAGTCCTCCTGGAACTCTTTTGGTTCTTTTACTGAATTTTATTATATTCTATATCTATTCATCTATGATTTATGTGACAACTATCATATCTGAGTAGATCCCCTACTAGGTTTAGGTTTTCTAGGGTTTAAATGTTCTCCTGAATTATAGGAATTCTAGGGTGTTTATTGTATCCTTCACATGATTGTTCTTACTTCTTGTTTCTAGAATAATTAACTAGACACCTGAAGCATGGTCTATTATGTGGATCTAATCATACTAAGCTAGGTTGTTAGATGCATCTGACGGCTGGTTTAGTTAACCTAGTGAACATATCGAATAGAGATTTAATGCTTGTCTAAGAAAGCATTGATCGACACTAGCTCAATAGTATCGATCGACGCTCATTCCTCGTTTGCATGCAACAACTGGAACATAGGACTTAGTCATCTGATTATTAAGCACATGCGAGAGCTTGTTTACTTGCTTATATGAATTTGAGTTCTAGGATCAAACCCTTAGCATCTATAGATTAAAGTTCTGATAACCTGAATGATTCAAGTGATGGATTCAAATTTTTATTCGATGCATACCGACATAGATTAAATTAAGGAAATCATGGGGATAACAATTTTCGCTGCTGAATACAAGCATGTACGTGTTTTCACATAAACAGTTTCATTCAGATTAAGATTAATCTAGATATCTAATCATAACTTAATTGGTAGAGATATATGCAACTTTTTCATAGTTGATCCTGAAGCGGATAAAAGAGTATCAAGTAAGGAGACATGACATGAAGTATTTGTTGGACCCTGTGTAAATGGAAATTTTTTTTTGATGTGATTAAAAAGTGATACGAGGTGATCATTTGAGGAGTGATAAGAGAATCTCCTTGAGATTGTAGCAATGAATGAACTTAATGGACTTGGCAAGAGATTTGATATCTACAAGTCTCTTAATCCGAACTTTCTCATCCTATATATCGTAGTTCCCAATATCCCTGAAAAGAAGGTCTCAAAAGATATAGTAGTCAAGATGAAGAGTTGAAGACACACAATATGAGCTAAGAAGTCGATAAAAATTGGTCGGGAATTATGTTTCCGAATGCGTCAAAACATGTTGCAATAATTCATAAGTAGTTTATCCCATTGCTGTTGAGGTTATATCATGATCACAAAGAAAAAAGCAGAAAACGTGTATGTTAAGTAAGTTATGGTTTATCTTACTGTGAAATTAAGAAGAAGGAGAAATTGTGCGGTTAATGTCTTGATTCATACATAGCATATATCATGGGGGAAAGGGGGGGAGAAGTGATTCATATGAAGCTTATCTCATAAGAGGAGTTTTGTTAATATGAAAACATGATTTTGAACCAAACTGTGTGGTGCACTGAAATATGTTTTCTTGAGTGGAAAACAATGCTGAAAGGGATATTGAAGATGTAAAAAGGAGCCTGTAGATGTCAAGTCTCTTGCCTTGACAAAGTCGCTGACGCAGGTGTGTCAATTATTGTCCTAGGAAGCATGTAACGTGGAGGAGACACGTAGACAACATATGTTGAGTTAGGTGAGGTGTATCGGAGTTGCATCTTGACACCATAACAAGAAAAGGTTAAATTTTGGAAATAATTTATATCTTAAAGAAAATGAATAAGGATAATAACAAGGAAGTAAGTTATCCTTACATATATGGAAGCTTTTATCCATAGATTCATTTAAAATCTTATATGATTAGGATTTGGGAAAACGTATGGAAGCCTATAAAATAGCCTGAGGGTTCTTAGGTTATGTTGAGTTAGTCGCTGACAAGGTATACGATAGAAAGACTTGAGCATGAATAGGGTAGGAATCTTTCAGTGGCATCCTTAGAGTGTTAGTAAGTTGTGTAAAAATGATAAAGCAAATTTTGTAATAGATTGTTTAATTAGTTTTTAATAAAACAAAAAATATTTGTTATGCATTCTCATTGTCTCTTGTTATACTTTATGCAATTATAATATATGTGTAATTTTGTAATTGCAACTAGATCTTCAACTTAATATCACTTTTCCATCTGGTTTTACTAAACGATTGGCGAAAAAAAAAATTGTACATGCTTCCCATCTATAAACAAACCGCTTCCAACTTTGAATCATATTTGGGACTCTCTTGCAATTCCGAGCGCATTTTCAGTGAACTTCATCGATGCTTCGATGCTAAATAGCGCTAGACTAGTGAATTCAAAGTGATTGATATACTAACCCATCCATAAGAGGCATATGAAATAAGAATTCTAGAACCGTAAATTTGATGAATGAGCCTAAACATAATACCATAACTACCTATAAGATGATAATATATAAAGTGAGAGAACATTAAACTTGAAAAGATAGATATAAACCAATGGCACTTAGCCATTAACTTATACTTGTTGAGATAATCAGGCATGTACATAAGAAAGTTCAAATTCCTCTAATTAAGATCTTTTACTACCAAAACTTTATGTAAATTATCAAACTTTTAGAAAACTTCATAGGTTTTCAAAACTTTGACAAGATTTATAAATTATTATGCGTTTGTTTTGTAGAATCATCATTTATCTTTCCATTTAAAATATCAATCTATTGAATATCCAACAATAAATCATGGAACCTAAACATTAACTGTTCTTTATGAATTTAGATTTCAACAAAAAAATAGATAGTAATATTCACAAATTTTGTATAAAAACTAACCCTAATGGAAAAAAACAAATAGACAAATTTACCTCATTATAATATATGCACTAACAAAATCTTATAGATAATGAACGTGCAAGAGAACTGAAGACTGAGAGAGAAATATATGAAAGAGAAGATGACTAGTGGCATGTGTAGAGAGATGGAAAGAGAGTGGTTTAGAAAGACTAATCTAATAGAAAGGTAAATAGAGGAAACTTGAGTCGACTATAAAATGAAGCAAGCCTCAAAAAAGTATTTGATGTCAAGAAGAATGTTACATGAAATGCAATTAGAGTAAGAAAGATTTTGAATTAATGAAATGACAATAATAAAAAAGAGATTAAGAATATAGACATGTAAGGAAGGATGAGAAAATTTGTCACCAAATAAGACAAGAATATCCTTGTATGTGTGTAACCTTGCAAAACGAACACGACATCATATCATGAATTTGGGTAAAGTACAAAATGTAGAATCTCCAACAGTATAGTACAATTACTTACTTGCGTATCTTAACACCACATCCTATAATATTATGCAATATTTTACCTAAACGGTATAGTAATAATTTTATTGGTTCGTGATATTCAACACTTGGCGAACATTGATTTTCAATAATATCACTCTAATATGTTATCACTTGTAAATGCTTGGTTTTGGTTAATAATGCTAGGCCAATTGAATCATATCAATGATACAAGAATAAAACATAACTTATGTTTCTTTGTTGTAAAGTCATACTTCTATTTATAGACATAATAGAATAAAATACAATAAAATTGTACACTGCAATACATTGTTTATGCGCTTTAGACGGAGAAGATGTACATATGGTCGACAAAGGAGATTTTTAGGTGGAGAATGTGTATATGATAGCAGTAGCGGAGGGAATGTTTATGTTGGTGTCATAGTGAAGGAGAAGAGTCAAGAAGCGGAGGAAGAGATATGGTACGCGGAGGAGGTGGTGGAGTTGTAGTCGATTTGATGGAAGAAGAGAAAAAATTACCATATGAGATGAAGGTGAACAAGAGACAGAGAGAAGGACAATGAGACAAAATGTGGTGATGGTAGTGGAGGAGAATATGGAGACGACGATAAATTAACCAGTAATGGCGGTAACGACGAAATTACATGTGAAAGTGGTTGAATTGGAGAAGCAGACATAATGATCGGTAGTGGTCTTGCTGGAGTACTATGCATAGATGATGATGGAAGAGGTTAGAGGTGACTAAAGAACTACATAGATGTGTATGTGGTTTAAGGATAAAAAGTGTCACTAATACATATTATACACGGAATATCGTAATCATGTACTTGTTATAGTTATTTATTTTATTATAACTTGTTATGTTTATAGATGCAAATTTCCTTAAAAAGAAAGGTGTAAACCCAAACTAAACTATTCTAATAACTCTGTCAGATTAGCCACTTAAGCATAGTGATGAAAGAGAATATATCTTCTAGTTTCTCTTGATTTTAGTGATAGTATAATGTTTTCCATTGCAACAATTTATGATTATATTAGACAAATAGAAAGAACACTCAGCCATGCCAAAGTCAAGATTGTATATTATAATTTTGCTTTTAAAGTTTTTTCTGGATAAATAAATATATTCTTACACATGTAATTATATATTAATTATTTACTTTTTAACTAAACATATTTGTTGAATAAAAATGTCATTATATCATTTTGCGAACTAACTATCATGGAATCGTTTTAGTGCATATAAAAAAGATTAGCAGATTAATTTCAAAAATCCATTTGTACATCAGAAATATTTGGTAAGATCATTTGTGCATTAGAAAATGGCAGATTCTTTTAAATTCTAATTTGGGCCATAAAAAGATATTTTCCCTTTTCTCGTCATGCAATATTATCAAATGGACTCATCCTTTACAAACATAGATAAGGAGAATACAATTAAAACATAGATAAGGATGAATGAATATGATTTGGTCAAATCAATAAAAGGTTTAAAATAAATTCTTATTTTGACTATTATTTTTAGTCAACAAGAGATTTACAATAGGTTAATGGCTGCACTTAAAAAATTATCTGGTCTTAATTAATGCCCAATATGTATTGTTTTTAAAGGCCATAAAGGTATTTTATAAGTATACTTTTACAAAGCATTGTAAAATTAATTAGTATTTAATCAAAAAACTACCTACGCATAAGAGAAGAAAAAAGGGAAAATAAAAGAAGAAAGTCAAGCCACGTCAGATATACTATCATATATGTATCTCTCTTTTTAGGGAAAATTATTATCAAATATTTGACTTTTTTTATAACAATGATTTAAATTTTTTACATCATCAAAAGTTTACCAACTTTTCATATTCGTAATTGTACATTTACAAAGAACCCTTTTCCTATATAAATAGATCTAAGGCCATCAAAATAAAAGACACACAACACATAAACATACAAACAAAGTTATAATAATGAAAATAATATTAAAAAAGAAGGTGAAAGTAGCATTCATAGCGAGGAGAGATGCTGCTGAGTCGAAAAAACTCAGAGAGTTGCTGAAGCCTGGCAACAACGCCCAAGCGTATATGATTGTCTACCCTCGGTCAGAAAGAGAAAAAGTTAAAAAGTTTTGTTCCCAACTTAGGGAGTTGTGGCCAAGAAACCAGGCGAAGAAGAACACAAAGAATAAGAGGAACACCAAACCAGACGAAGAAGAAGGTGATGACAACCATAATGGTAAATATGAATATTTTGTTGACAGATTTAATTATTAGATGCCAAAACAAAAACTTTATGAATATCATGCTGAGAAAACTCCATGCATTAAATATGATGAAAAAGTTAAATCAGAAAGATACCATTGAATTGCATCCATCTTTTAATGTGATGAATGATTTAAATCAGAGATTCATAATCGTATAGAGCCGGTAAAGTTTGACTTCCAATTTTTATACAATTTATATGCTGAAATTCCAGCAAAACTGTGCATTTAACACGGATCATAATCTGAATAAGAAAATTTTCAAACACTGATCCAGTGACGAATACAAGTCTCGGTGAAACAGAAGGCTTCAAGGATATTACAAAAGAGAAGATGGATGACGCAGGAGAGCATGAGGAAGTTTCTTCCATGGATGGAAGAAATCACTACCAGACCTCAACTCTTACTCCTTAGTCAAAGAGGATTGTTTTCGCATAAAGTCATTTGTTGTGCTTCTTGTTGTTTTAATTCGTCTTTCATCAAAGTGTTGTCTTTTTCATTTCAAGGTTATTTTCTATATGTTATATTCTAATTTCCTGGTCAGAAAGTTTTAATATTTAGAGCATTTTCTTTTAAGTCAGCTGTGTTATTTTAATATTTTGATTGTTCAATAAAATATTCGTACAAAATACTAGTTTTATTTAAAGTAGTTTAATCATTTACAAAAAATCTAAATTTTTGTAGCTTGAATTTATTAGTTAGATTGTTAAAATATGATACTAATACGTAAATAATACTGAAATTACATAGCAACAAATGCCATAATGAAAATGGGTACAAGACAATAATGCATCAGATGAAGTACATTGTTAATTTTTTTTTATTCTGAGATCTTCTTTATCAACAGAGTATGAACTTGATTAATATTCTTGTGAACTTTTGATGTATTACATTGACCTTATTCTAGAACAAAGCTGTAGATATACTTTGGTTTAGAATCCAATGTACTGATTCAAAAAGTTGTAATAGCCAATTTTCAACAATTGTAAAAATATGGCCATAAAACAAAGATAATTCATCTTCTATTCCATACTGTCATTTTTCCATGTTTTTTCCTTAGTTTCAAATTATAGTTCGGACTTATCCTTGTTTTGATATCAAATATATTGTATCAAAATAAAGATTTGAAAAGATTCTTCGTATTTTTTCTGAAGTTGATGTTCTACTCTTGATCTCATCATGTAATTTTCCTGTATCCCAAATTCTTCCGCCATGATACCATTTACATCGATGAATAAACATTGTAGCAATCGAAAATGGACAATATCTTTGTCAAAGTTACATCCCAATGGGCCTTTTCCACCACATAGATGAATAATGTCATAATAGAATCGCCATAAAACTGGCCCACACCAACATCATATTCAAAATTCCAATAACCCAGTAGGTACCAAACACGATGCATTGATCTTGTCTTTTATGATGTTTAATTTATCTCAGATCGTAAGTATTCATAACTTTGGTTACAACAAAGAGTGAAAAGAGCACTATGTATGTGTTATTGGATAAGAGCCAAAACCATAACCATTATTAAGATCAAGATCATCATGAAGATGTCTAGATCATAGAAGCATCACTGAAATACTTTGTTACTGCCTTTATCAGAACAAGACGACCAGCGGTTGAGAGGAAAAGACAATCGCTTCTTCGATAGCCATAACCACCTAATAATCACTTACTAAAAATCTAACTTTTAACAGAATAAAATGATCCAAAATAATAAACTGAATTTTTTTGTTAGTTGTTGTATTTCTTTTAAGATAGATGCGATGCGTTAATAAGTTTTCTTATTTAAAAGAAAAATAACAATATTAAAAGGAGAATAAATATATCCTCATACCTAAGAGCATCACCAAACCAAAAGATATTTTAGAAATTTCATAGACTTTGCAGGTTTAAGATTTTTGTTTCTCGAGTGGTGCAATTTCAACTCAAATAAAAAAAAAAACTTGACCTCTTAAGATATTTTTATATATTCCTTATAATCTAACCTATCAAACCCAGATAGAATCAGCCGACTCACACATCTATAAATTAGAATGAAAAGAATATCTATATATATTGAATGAATAGGAAGTCTTGGGCTTGAAACCCCATATCTTCCGACGGCGAGACCAAACCATGTTAAATTAACTCTACTTATTGAGATTTGACCCTCTCAATGAGAGTCAAACATGCGACCCTTTAGATCCTTATTAGATGATCCAAAAGTTTTAACCAATAGGTCAACTCCTCGATGTAAATGAATATAATCCATAACCACCATATTTCTTTTTTCTTGTTAGTCAACATACTTTTCTTCTCAGAAATTTAAAAGGCTGAATCAAAATAAAAATAAAAGTGCAGGGAGCTTATCAAAAGGATATATTCCAGTCTATAAGATTTTGTGTATATCAAGTTAGTAATGTTCATAATATGTTATAGTATTTTCTATAACCTTAAATTTATGCAATATGTCTTAGATGTTAACATATATGGCTGTGTTACACTTTCTTGGACGAATGTAATACATCTTTTAGGTTTATGAAAAGTGTCATTTTGGGCTTGTATAAACAATGTTAGAATTTTTGGTTTACACCGTCATATATCTGTATATATAGTGTAAAGAGAAGCCTGCCCTAGTCCATTAAGCTCTAGAAAGAAGAAGTTGAAAGAAGCCATGTATAGTTAGGGTCTACTACAAGTATTTAATAGAAATAAAATATTATACCTTCGAGAATTGCAACCTCTTAGAGCAGCCTTCTCCTAAACCCTTATATTATCAATCGAATCTTTGTGTTCTTGGAAACATATTTAAGTCCATCTTCCTTATATTTCGTACAATAAATCTCTCTGAGCTATTTTATTTTGTGTATCATTAATGAGTTCTAATCTATTCTTGTTTTGAATTCGTTCACATGGTGTCAGAGAAGGACCATTTAAGGGAGTTATTCACTTTAGTTTCAAGCTTCGCTTACTCTGTCTATGCAAATCTGATCATGCTTTCGAAGTCTGTTCGGCAGTGACAAAGTCAGGGAAGAGACTTTACTTTGTCTCCCATACTTCACAGCCTTCTCTCGCCATATTTCACAACATAGAAGATGTTTGATGAAATGTCCAAGAGAAAGACATATCAACTAAAAGGTTGATTCTTGTTGGGAAATGGTTAGGAAGCTGATAAAAAATATGATTCAGTAGTTCTGGTAAGAGGAGTCTTCTTCTTCATGACATAGATTAGGAGAATGAAAAGGGTAAAAGAAGCCGATGTTCTTTGTGAGAAAAATAATCTATAAGTACCTCTGAGAGGGAGATCGATTAAACTCTCTAAGTATCAAGATAATACTTCAGAGGGAGTCATGTGATACTCTCCATGTACGTACATGAATAGATGTCACACTAATGTTTTTCTCCATGGTGAAAAAAGTCATTCTCTGCTTGTTTTGACTACTCATGCTCCCTCCAAGTCATTTCAATTTTCGGTTTCAAACTTGGTATAGAAGTTCCACCCCCCAACCAAGTTGGCTGGGGGCATTAAACTCTAGAATGAAGAAGTTGAAAGAATTCCATTTGTAGTTAGGGTTTACTACAAGTATTTAGTATAAACTGAATGTTATGCCTTTGAGCATTGTAACCTTGGCTGCTACTAAGAGGATCCTTCTCCTAAAACATTATATTTTCAATCAAAATTTGTATTTTTGAAGGCAGACTTAAAGCTTTTAGTTTTTTTTTTTTTTATTATTCTTGCACATAATAAAGTTCTATGAGCTAAATTCGAAGCCAAGGAAGAGACTTCACTTTAGATCCCACACTTCACTTTAGCTCACAAACTTCACAGCCTTCTCTCACCATTTTAGGGTAATGTCTCTTCTTTTTCATGAGACTGAAAAAGAAAAAATAGATTTGTGATAGCTTTAAGGAAAACATATGGTTGGTGATGTGTTGTGCAGTAATTGGATTTGGTTGGAAATTTTCAATAGGATAGTATTGGGTTTGGTATTGTTTTATGGCTTCAAACTCTAGTTTGTTTGGAGGCATAAAAGATGTTCGATGAAATGCACAAGAAGAAGACAAATCAAGAAAACGGCTGATTCTTGTTAGAAAATGGTCAAGAAGCTCATATCAAATATGATTCCAGTAGCTTTGCCAGAGTCTTCTTCTTCATGAGATAAATTAGGGGAATGAAAAGGGTAAAAAGAAGCCCATGGTCTTAGTGAGATAAATAAGCTAAGTACTTGTGAGGGAGATCGAGTAAACTCTTCAAATATCAAGAGAATACCCTTGAGTGAGTCATGTGATAGAATAGATCTCACGCTAATGTTTTTCTCCACGGTGAAAAGAGTCACCATGTGCTTGTTTTGTCTACTCATGGTCCTTCCAAGTCATTTTCAATTTGCAGTTTCAGATTTGACCTAGATGTTCCACCCCTGCCAAGTTTTCGAGGAGTCTAAAGTGAGGCCAGCCAGACCAAGTCCATTAAGCTTTAGAAAGAAGAAGTTGTAAGAAGAACATGTGTAGTTAAGGTTTACTGAAAGTATTTAATATAAATAGAATGTTATGCCTTTGAATATTGAAACTTTTGCACCTTCGCCTAAACTCTTATTTATCAAGCAAACTTTGTAGCATTGCCGAAAATTGTAAAAAAAAAAATCCATCTTCTTTATATTTTGCACAATAAAGCTCTATGAACTATTTCATTTTGTGTTTGTGTTGTGTATCCAATTAGAATTGTATGAGTTCTAATCTATTCTTATTTTGAATCTGTATACATATAGATCTTATGTAAGAAGCTTGAATCCCTAAGAAAACTTATTATCTTAATTTATATGGATATAAAGCCATCCGATGTTGAATCACCTCGCAAATGTTATTTCCACAATTATTCATGCTCTCGATGTCAATCTATGAGCATGGGCATTGTTAACGAAAGAAAGTTTCAAATTATTTTTGTAGAAATAATAAAGTAATATAATGGTAAGAGTAAACCCGAATTTAGCATGATAGTAAACCTAAATTTGATTTGGTGATGTTTTTTGGAGGATAACCGATATCTTGGAAAACAAAGAAGTAAAATATGATTTCACGCTCTTATGCATATGCTGAATATAGGTAGATGCAGAAAGATCTGGACGATATCTTCTGACTTCATCGACTTTTGATAAATTTTGATTTGCCACAAGATGGCCCCCTTCATATTTTTGTTATAGTCAGACAGTTATACACATTGCAGTAAATCATGTATTTATGAATGACTAAACATGTCAGGTCTGAATGTCATGCATTACAGGATGCGGTCTTGGATGGACATATAGCTAAAATTCATGTTCGGATGGAAGAGCAACTGCTGATTTGCTAACTAAGGCACTTGCTCGACAAGATTTTGAGCGTTTAGTTAGGTCCAACAAGAGGGGATCAGTTGCTTAAGCTAAGATAAATATTAGGCTATATAGTTTTGTTACACACTATTAAACTTGTTTAACACTTCTCTTAGGTTTTTGTAAAATCTCATTTTTCTGCTTCTATAATCACGTCAGGGTTTACGGTTTACACAGTCGCATGTTTGTATATATAGACTCTGTATGCTACACTTAAATCAACTTACTAAGATGAAAAAAAAAATCAACTTACTAAAAAGTTTATTTGCTTAATTTACATTGACATATTATACTGAAAGTTCCAACGGATCCGTCTTAATTTGCCAATACCAAATTGTGGGTGTAAGTGGTGAGGTAGGTCTACGACGAGGGTGAAATTCCCTTTAGTACTGGAGAAAGAATTAATTTTTAAGTAAATAAATTTTAATCATTAAAAAAAAAACTTTTGGCCAAGTCAATATTTTCAAGCTGAGCTTAGGTTAAACGTTTTAATTGGTCAACCAAAAAAACGTTTTAATTGCTAAACTCATTATTCACTTTTCTTTTCTCTTGCAGGGAGAGGGAGCTGTGATAAAAGTAAATACTTCTTCTATATTTTAAGAAATGTCGTTTATCTGTTTGATTTGCTTCATCTACGACCAACGTTTTTGATTGGCAGGAATAAGAAACTGTAATAACAGGTAGAAAGCCTTTTATAACCAAAAAAGAGACTGTAATAACAGGTAAATGCTTCTTCTACAAATAAAGAAATATAGACTTCTGTTTCGTTTCTTTAACTCAGTTCGAAAAGAATTTGTATAACAAATTTAACATACGAAAGGAAATTTGAGGTGTAAATTTTTATGTTATTGCAGAAGAGAATGTGAAAGTGAAAACACCTCTAAATACATTTTTCCTGCAATTGTTAAATAGTATGTTTTCAATTATTTATGAGTATTCTTTATAAATCTCACATTGGTTGAAGTCTTAGGTATTCTGAATTATATTTGTTCTTTTATGATTTCAACAGTAATACTGAAACCTAAGGCTTTCAATGTGAGACAAGAATACCCTGAGAAACCTTAAGCTAAATATCTTGCCCACAAAAAGGAAGAAGCTAAATATCTTGGCAGTGAGAAGAAAGGCGTTAAGAACACCATATTTTCCTTTTATCAGGGATTCAATGCGTTGTTATAGATCTTAAACGTGTTTTGAACAGCTACTTTTCTTCTCGTGAACTGGAAAACAAGTAAGCAACATTATGAAAATACATTATGTAAACAGAGATATTTTCTTCTTCAACAAATTAATTTTATATTATTTTCAACAAAAGGAACACAAATTAACCACACAATAGTGGTCTAGTGGAGGCGAGCATTGGATTGCTAAAAAACCTAGATTTGAGGTACCCCACTATATTCTATCATATGGCCACACGGATATGAACTCATAGCTTACAACCCATTTGAATATTTAGTGAGAGGTTTAATCCGTGAATTGCACTTCCCATTAGAAATTAGTGTAGATCCTTCAATAAGCTCGGAATACCAAAAAGAAAAGATTGTAATCTATTAGGTCCAATGATTTTATTAAAAGTTCATTAATGCTTCTACACCATAAGGTCTCTGTTCAAGTCCAAACATGCAAATTATGGAGAAAAGTTTATAAGAGATCTTCAGTATGGTGTAAGGCGTACCATCGAACATGGATCTCACAGCATGGTCCGGAGCGTGTGTTATCATCATATGGTAGAATTTTCGGTTTGTAAAATCATTTATGTAATATTTTTCATTGTTGTACTAAACATAATTAACTAGACATTTAAATAAAAAAACTATTAGGGATTTTGGAGTAAATGCGGAAGTTTTTTGTGTTATGTGAAGAGGTTAAGCCAAATATGAACCAAAGTTAGGGTAACTTTCCCTTTTAAGTTTGTGACCTAAACCAAATAAGAAAAACATTTATATTAGTTTCATTTGGAAATTTATATTTTCTCTTTTCAAATCTTTTATTGTTTATAATCAAATAAATACATATACAAGAGTATAAAATTTGCGTTTTATTTTTATATTTTATTTTTTCTTAATTAAAAAAAACATTCACTTAAATTATTTACAATTCGGAAATGTAAAGATATAGCGACATTCATTTTCTTAACACTTTAATTACTGTAACTGGTTTGAAACCGATTGTATCATATAACATTTGAAAAATAAAAATAAGAGAAAATACTTAGAATGACTCTAATCACACTAAATATGACTAGACTAACTCATATTAATTTGTAACTACTAGAATGACACATGGAACAAGCAAATTTACTAAAAAAATCATCCTTCATTTCTTTTTTTTTTTTTTTTTTTTTTTGTTACACAACTTTCATTAAAACCTTAAACATTCGGACTACAAAGAAGGTTCATCATAGCACTACAACCATGCAAACATAAGACATTAAAGCTAATAATAGAGAGACCTCTAAGATAGAGAGACAGCGAATTCAAAGCATAGCTCGAATGCGTCAAGAAATTCACGGCAAAGTCGAAAAGATGAAACTTAGTCACATTAAATCGTGACGTTGATACCCAATCCGCACCTCGGAATATCGTCGAAACGAAATCCATTGCATCTTCTGGTCCCGTACAGACCGCTACACAAGATAACTGATGTTCTGCGTTTTACCACAGGCCAATTAACCTAAGTGCACGCTACCACAATCGAATGGTATATCGATGCAGCACTTTAGGATCGAATCCACAGAGAACTAATGATCTATAACACTAAGAATACACAAAATTTCCTAATCTAAGCAAACAAGGGAAGATGGGTGATTTGTAACAAACTAAACTCCTAGAATTATGAACAATGTGATCTCAAATTCAAACAAGAAACAAATGCAAGAATCAAACTTTAAATCAATAGCTAAGGATAGATCCATGGGCAAGATCATCGATATCGGGTGATCAAGATTCAATCTAGGATGCTCAAACAAAACAATCAACAAGTCTATAGGTCTAAATCTCGTTCAAATAGACTAATCCACTCCCGTGACAATAGCCCCTATGCTAATCATGAATTAGACATCAACTCCCGTTGGCCTTACCCAATCAAGCATGCATAAAACACAAGTCTACTAACCACTAAACATCTTGACAACAACTCCCGTTGGCCAAGCATGTATAGGACAATACTAGGTTGTTCAAGCATTTCATCGAACACCTTCCGGGCGTGAAACTACTTATGATCTAGATTAGATTTCCCAACCTTAACCTAGCATTAAAATCACCTAATAAGCCATAGAACAAAGTTAATCAAGCAAGAATCATCCTAAACATTCACCTAATCACCCTAATCTACTTAACCCATGAATCTAAGAATGTTTACTCAATAAACTCCATGATAAACCTTAAATCTATGTGAGATTCAAGGTTAATCATGTAAGAGAAACAAGATAAGATGAAGTACTTCCTTAGAAATCAACAAAGATTCAAGCTTTTACAATCCAAAATAAGTTCTTTTGAGAGAAAATGAGATATCTTAGGGTTTTGGGGGTCTAAAACTATATGTAAGAAGGCAAAACTCGAGCTGGTTCGATCCCATAAACCAAAGTTTAACCGGAATAAACCGGTCAATAGTGACTTTTGTGCCTTGTAGCGGCCACTGCATCCAGCTACACCATCCAGATATGGAGCAGGGGATCGAGTTTCAAAGCCAGCGGCCAAGCAAGGCCGCTACGTCGAGCCGCTACGACGCTTCACGCCACCAAGCTTCATCTCGTGCTTCGTCTTTGTGGTTTGATCTGAACCGTGCCTGAAACAACCATCACCGCCGCGAAGCCTCACGCCCTCAAGCTTCATCCGTGGCTTCATGTCTCCATCTCCTCCACGGGATCTCTCGTTCAAGTCTCTCGGCGTGCCAAGCTCCTCCATCGTGTCTGGGTCGAGCCCGTGCTCCTCCGCCGTCTGGAACCGCTGGCTCGAGCTTCGTCGTCACGTCACCGTCGAAGAAGAAAGCTTCGTGGATCTGCCATGGTGGACTTTGCTCATTTTGCATTACAGGTCCTTCCATTTTCGGCTAATTACCATTTGACCCCAAAACTTTCATATAATGCAATTTAACCCTTGATTTTCGCCTTAAACTTCCAATTGTGCAATCCAAACCCTGTCAAATGCAATTATGCATGCAAATGCAATATAAAGATCTAAATGCAACCTAAAATGATAATAATAAACTAAAATATGAATCTAAAAATCATCAAAATGGAGAGATATCAACTCCCCCAAACTTGCTCTTTACTTGTCCACAAGTAAACTTTCAAGAACAAGATGATGGAATGCTTTAAAATGAGAACTTAAACCTTAGAGTAACAACAAAAGCATTCAACTCAATATCCATCAAAGTAGTTTTAAAGTGCACCAATGATTTCTTCTTTAAAAGAGTTAGCCATACTCATCATTCATGCAATGCTTTAGAGCTAAACTTTCAATGTAATAGCAAGAAACCAATGTAACTCAACTCTTTAACATTCATTAAGTGTTTAGTGAACTCTCTCGATCAACTTAAATCACAAACCAAAGGGCTAGGTGCTAAAGAGGCTAAGATGACATTTAAAGTGGAGTTTGCTCAATTTCCTTAGGGTTTTTTACTCATGAAAAAGGGATGCATAAGCTATTGCAAAAGTAAGAAGAAGAAGAACAATTCATGCATACAAGTATTCACTTCCATGTTCTACCCTTCCCAAGTTATGTATCTACAATCCCAAACCAAAAATATCAAACCCAAAACACTTCTCTCACCCCCAAATTCACTCTTTTCACCATTTTACTACTTAGGAAGCTCTCTTTTCTTTTCATCCTCTCAATTCTTTTATTTTTTTTTCTAGAGGATGTCATTTTTTATCTCATGCTTCCTAAGTTTCTCTTTTATTTTACCCTTTTTTTTATTGGGTTTCTTTTCACTCTTTCATTGCTTTCACTCTCTTCTTTTCTTTCCTCTCATCACTTAATCTCACTCCAAAACAATCCCATTAAACCCCCCATCCTAACCAATATAGGTAATTGGCATACGGAGGCTACTACTTGTCGTTCCTCTGTCATTCAAAATTTTGCACTAGAATACATCATCAACAAGAGGCCTCACTCATCAAACAATCAAGGGGCAAAGAAAAAGGGTTAGGGTTCAAGGTGAGGTACCATTTAGTGATGCAAATGGCCATTCAAGCTTGTAAGAAGGTCTAAAAGTGGATAGGCAAACTTGAATGTTCTGTTGTTACCAAGAGTGAGCAATTCAAGCTTCAAGAGAGAGTAATTAGATGTTCATTTAAGTTCAAGTTCATAGAGTTGAGCTACAAGGAAGACATGCATCTACAAATGAGTTCAACTTTCAAGCAATGAGATCCAAGCATGGTTCTTCCTTAACTTCATGTTCATATAAATGCAATAAACAACTCCAAAGATGGACATTCAATCAAACTCTTAAGTTGTTACTTACCAATCAAAGTTCATTAAGACTCCCTATGCATATGCAATGCAACCTAAATGCTTCTAGACTCAATCCTAAAGATGCAAATGATGCAACTAGATGCTTGTTTTTGTTGTTTTCGAAAATTTTCAAATTTTTAGGCTTTTTCTATGCAAATAAGTATATACAATGCAATGCATGAGATGCATGACAAGTAAACAAAACAAAACACAATATGAGATAGTAGACTCTCCCCCAAACTTACTTCACACAGTCTCTTGTGTGAAAATAAATTTGAAAGAGAGGTGAAAGGAAAAATAAAACATGATGAACTAAAAATTGACAAGGGTAGAATGCACTAACTTGGAGTTAGCTTTGATGAAAGGAGGGGAATGAGGAGGGAGAGAGCTTGCTGTGACCTTGGCCATTTGATATGCCCTCTTGAAAAGATTTAGAACTCCCCCAAACTTGTCCCTAAACTTATTCAAACACATTAGAACAAAATAAAATAGAAATAGAAATATATACAGAGGATAGACATGGGAATGCCTCCCAAGCGCGCTTGTTTTAAGTCTCTAGCTTGACTTTGTGTGCTTGCTAGTCATATGAATCAAAAGGTTGAGCCAATGCACCTTTGGTCCTTCTCCTGCAAACACAAGGAACAAAGCATGCAAAGAAGCACACTACTGTCCATAGGAAATAGACAGATTTTTCATCAAGGAGCATCACTAAAGATGTAGCATGGATTAACACATGCTCCTTGAGGTTCAGATGATCATGAGAATCGAATGAACTTGGTGGAAACACAAAATCAACTACTGGTTCAAACGAAGTTTTAACAAAGTAGTCAACATTATCTCCATCAATCAAATAAAACACAATGTTCTCATTCTCATGACTATTTTTGATAAGGGGGTTTTCTATCTCAAGCAAGAGCTTATCCACATCAAGTTCATCCCCTAAATCAGCTAATTCAAGAAGAGGTCTAGATTCATCAAGCATCAAAAAGTCAGTTTCGAGATCAATTGAAGCACAAAGATAGTTCTTGTCAAAACAAACTTCAAAATAATCTCTAACAATCTTTTCTACTCTCAAGTCATCTAATTTTCTGGTTTCACATATCAGATCAAGACATTCATTTAAAAGCACCAGAGAATCAAGACCATGAGCAATGTTCTCACCACAAGGCAAGCAAATTTCCTCAAGTTGAAGTTTTAAAGTGGAAATTTTTGTACCTTCCAGCTGGAGTGGTGGAACCCAATACATTACCTCATTAAGGGCACAAGCAGCATCATACTCATCTTGAGTAACATCCCTTCCTTCAAACTCTGCTCTATCTCTAATGAGGTGTACCCGAACCATTTGTGCTATGTGTCTCATTGGCTTGCCCCAATACTCTTTCATGCTCCTAAGCCGATGTAACTCCACTCTTTGGTCTGGTGTGAGTATGCGTATATCAAATGGTGGTGGCTTCACATACGGCTGATCTTCAATGTCATCCTCAAATGTGTCTTCCTCTTCTTGTGGCTTCTCAAAGTAGCTTGAAGCCATTACTACAAGAAAACAAAAACTAGACTAAAAGGTTAGTAACTATACAAACAAATCAAAACAAAACATAAGAAAATAAAGCTTAGTCTCAAGAAAATTTGAAATCCTAATGATAAATCTACTTAGTTCCCCGGCAACGGCGCCAAATTGATGTTCTGCGTTTTACCACAGGCCAATTAACCTAAGTGCACGCTACCACAATCGAATGGTATATCGATGCAGCACTTTAGGATCGAATCCACAGAGAACTAGTGATCTATAACACTAAGAATACACAAAATTTCCTAATCTAAGCAAACAAGGGAAGATGGGTGATTTGTAACAAACTAAACTCCTAGAATTATGAACAATGTGATCTCAAATTCAAACAAGAAACAAGTGCAAGAATCAAACTTTAAATCAATAGCTAAGGATAGATCCATGGGCAAGATCATCGATATCGGGTGATCAAGATTCAATCTAGGATGCTCAAACAAAACAATCAACAAGTCTATAGGTCTAAATCTCGTTCAAATAGACTAATCCACTCCCGTGACAATAGCCCCTATGCTAATCATGAATTAGACATCAACTCCCGTTGGCCTTACCCAATCAAGCATGCATAAAACACAAGTCTACTAACCACTAAACATCTTGACAACAACTCCCGTTGGCCAAGCATGTATAGGACAATACTAGGTTGTTCAAGCATTTCATCGAACACCTTCCGGGCGTGAAACTACTTATGATCTAGATTAGATTTCCCAACCTTAACCTAGCATTAAAATCACCTAATAAGCCATAGAACAAAGTTAATCAAGCAAGAATCATCCTAAACATTCACCTAATCACCCTAATCTACTTAACCCATGAATCTAAGAATGTTTACTCAATAAACTCCATGATAAACCTTAAATCTATGTGAGATTCAAGGTTAATCATGTAAGAGAAACAAGATAAGATGAAGTACTTCCTTAGAAATCAACAAAGATTCAAGCTTTTACAATCCAAAATAAGTTCTTTTGAGAGAAAATGAGATATCTTAGGGTTTTGGGGGTCTAAAACTATATGTAAGAAGGCAAAACTCGAGCTGGTTCGATCCCATAAACCAAAGTTTAACCGGAATAAACCGGTCAATAGTGACTTTTGTGCCTTGTAGCGGCCACTGCATCCAGCTACACCATCCAGATATGGAGCAGGGGATCGAGTTTCAAAGCCAGCGGCCAAGCAAGGCCGCTACGTCGAGCCGCTACGACGCTTCACGCCACCAAGCTTCATCTCGTGCTTCGTCTTTGTGGTTTGATCTGAACCGTGCCTGAAACAACCATCACCGCCGCGAAGCCTCACGCCCTCAAGCTTCATCCGTGGCTTCATGTCTCCATCTCCTCCACGGGATCTCTCGTTCAAGTCTCTCGGCGTGCCAAGCTCCTCCATCGTGTCTGGGTCGAGCCCGTGCTCCTCCGCCGTCTGGAACCGCTGGCTCGAGCTTCGTCGTCACGTCACCGTCGAAGAAGAAAGCTTCGTGGATCTGCCATGGTGGACTTTGCTCATTTTGCATTACATGTCCTTCCATTTTCGGCTAATTACCATTTGACCCCAAAACTTTCATATAATGCAATTTAACCCTTGATTTTCGCCTTAAACTTCCAATTGTGCAATCCAAACCCTGTCAAATGCAATTATGCATGCAAATGCAATATAAAGATCTAAATGCAACCTAAAATGATAATAATAAACTAAAATATGAATCTAAAAATCATCAAAATGGAGAGATATCAATAACAAAACGGCTATAGATGTGGATAGACTCCTTTGCTTATGGGCAGAAGGGGAAACACTTCTCATAGAGAAGACAACGGGTGATGGTGGTGATGAAGCTGATGATGAAGATGATGATGAAGATGATGAGTCAGGTGAATCCACCGGTAAAAAGAAAGGAAGTTTGCTCTTTAGAAAAGCGAGATATAGCATTGTAAGCATATGAGTTTCGGTAAAAATTTCCATGAATCCATAGAAAATTTTTAGAAGGCTGGTCAAAATGACCAAACTCCCCCACAAAATGGGCTGGGAAACAGTTGAGCTAAAATGATGATGAATATATTTTAAGCTTAGTGGGCTCAGGCCCAACCTCATGAAATGGAATCCCATCTCAATTACATTGACGTTTCTTCTCCGACGATAGGTTGGGACGCCGGTAACGGAGCAGTAATGGAAGCACAGAGCCGCTGAGAGGATTGCTGGTTCAGATCTCCACTCTTCTGAAAGTGAGTTACAACGCGGTGGTGGACCTCGTCGGAGAGTATCTCCTTCCCGGTGAGGAGAGGGAGACGGACGAGAGCGGCCAGACACTAAGAGCGGTGGAGATGGTGGTAGATCTGGATTGTAAAGCATAGATCTAGCGGTTTGAGGTGAGAATACCTTGAGAGTTGAGTATTTGCTTGCCGGTAGATCAGAAGAGAAGCTTCTGCGAGCAAGTGAGGTACTTCTGTTGAAGATTACCGGCACGGAGGAGATGTGGGGAGACCCCCAAAAGCAAGCGGATCCGGAGTCCCAGTATCCGAAGCGAAACCACAAGGCGGTGCTTCTCCTCATAGCGCACGACGGTTTCATAGTAGAAGCGTCGACTTGAGGTACACCAATGAACAAGAGAGAGATGGTAACTGAAGTTAATGACGATAGCAAAAGAGCGACGGAGCAGAGGGCCCGAATCATCCTTCATTTCATTAATCACAAATTTGTCATTAAAATTAACAAAATATATGTTAATATCATAAAATCCTTAAAAATAAATAATTAGGAGAAAGTGGACCTTTTGTTTGTCGGATGGTCTTGTTCTCTTGAAACCTCGACGAAACCGAGTCGTTCTCATCTCCTCTTGAGAGTTGGCTTCTTCGTTATCCATCTCCGACGACTCCAACAACATCTTATCCGTCACATCCGACATCCATTTCGCCGCATCCTTCTCAACTCGCCGTCGTCCCTTTGATTCATGAAAACCCTAGCTTCGATTTGAGTTTGTTTTTAAATCGACAAAACTGAAAATGTAAGTGCTAAATCTTTGCAATTCTGAGTTGTTATTACACATTTTTAACATATATTGTTTGATTAAATGTTAATTTTGTTGTCACGTTCCAGTACTAACCAGCCATACTAAAATACAAACAGAAACAAAAGCAGTTACTTGGGAAGGATGGTAGTTACAAATATACTCTCTAGAGATTCATGATGTTGAAACAGAGAATCACATTCTTGTTGAAAAAGGAAAAGCTTTTACATAAGCTTCAAAGTAAAAGATTTTTACTATCTCATTCCCCAAGAAGACAAAACAAACCAACCTACCAACACCGTCCTCATCTTCTACAGTTTGTTTGTCAGTTTAGAGAGGGCAACTCGGGTTCCTCATTCCGCAACCTCCCTTCCCGCTCACTTTTGGCACTTTAATTTGAGCTCTCGTCTTCACTCTCAAAATACTGCAACCATAAAACCAACGACGAAATGACGATTATAATGCTTCTTAGACACAGTATTTGGGTTATAAGAAATCCAAAAACCTGCTTTCTTGCTGTAGACCTTGCAGCAGACTCACAGCTCTTCTTGATCCTCCTCCTCTGCCTTTCTTCACTACTTTCTCCATGGTTCTTGATCCTCCTCCTCTGACTTCCCACAGACGATAATAATGTGCTCTATTAGTCTCCAATCAATAAGGCATTGAACAAAGGATTAATCAAGCATAAAAGTGGACTACATGATATGTAAGAAAGGTGGAAGGAGACAACGACGGTTACACAATTAAAAACCTAATTTTGGTCGATTTTACACTTGAAATAAACCAGTTTTTGAAATTGAATTGAACCGGATTTAATTACATCAAATTAAGATCGGTTTACAAAAACCAAATTTTCGGCTAAATGTCTGCCACCAAATAAATTCAATAGTCTTATCAAAAAAATAAATCGGATACATAAATCTCCCGTGGAAAATTAAATCTGTCCAAAAAATCTATAACTTTAATATATTGGCTACCTCTATGGACATATCACTATAAATCTGCTTTCTAATAAAATTCGATTTTACACACTGTCATAGCTAAAACGTTTGCCATTCACAATAAAATTTGTCGTCATGTTTTTAGCAGATTTTTGTTTATGAAACAGATTTCCTAAATTATGTAAAAAATTGTTTTTTGATAAACAAATCTGCCACCACCACGTCTCTCAGTGGAAAAAACTCATTAACATACTTACGATAACGAACACCAAATTATCACGAATGCAGCCATAAACCAATAGCAAAATACCACCATTTTTCAAATCTTTCAAAACAAGAACCATATCTAAAAAGAAAACTACGTAGCAACAGATCCTAAAGTTTTAAATGCTCGAAATATATTGAATTATCTTGAAAGAGAATAAGATAAAAAAATGGTACAGTGCCTGAGCTTGAAAGCTAATGGACGTTAGAGGGAAGGAAGACTTTCACTTTATTTCACTAAAAAGTACTACCTCCGTTTCGATTTAGTTGTCGTTGTAGAGAAATTTTTTTGTTTCAAAATAAGTGTCGTTTTATAATTTCAATGCAAAATTTATTAGTTTTATCTGTTATTCTATTTTTCTATTGGTTGAAATGTAGTTAGGTGTATAGAAAATTATGTTTTTATCTAGAAAATATGTAAAATTAAATGATTTTTTAATCTGCGTGTAAAAACCTAGAAAGACAAATAAAATGAAACGGAGGGAGTAATAACCACATAGATTTTTTTTTGTTAATCAGAAGGTGTCAGACTTTCGATCCAAATAATTTCCTTAGGGTTGGGATCAGCTGGCGCTAATACCATTTATGGTGTGAGTATTTCTTCCAGTGTGATTTGAAGCTAGGTGGCAGTAGTTGCACCCGCAACCTTTTTACCACCATACTAACTCGCTGTGGTATAGAACCACATGATGAAGGATCCAAAAACATACTATTATTGAACACATAATCTTTATCTGCTTTGGGTGGCATATATAATTCAGAGTTCCTTTCAATATTTTTCTTTAATTTAGTATATATTGACTAAATAAATATATTAAAATCTCGATAAATACAGAAGCACATGAGACTCATCAGCAGCTAAAAAATATATTTTCACTATCGACCAACATTTGATTTAGTAAAATGGGTGCTCAGCAAAAAAGCATGTATCATTTCTCCCTAAGTGTTTATATCTAGATTAACATAATAAACTAACACATTCTATTACTTTAATGATATGTAACACATTCTCTTAGTTTACAAAATCATCTTTACAATTTGGACTTAGCGTAGAGGAAACGGCCAAAGAAGGATGAAAGAGATAATTGGTATCTCAACAATATGAGGAATTGGTTTATATTTAGGGATTTCACAGAGTTTATGATTAGCCAAAAAAAAAACTTTGAGCTTTTAGAAGATAAAGTTTACACATGGAAACAGATGGACATCATAGTTCCTTACAAAGAGAGGGAAAGCAGTGCTCAAAAATTTAGTAGCAGAATATTACCAAATTATGTGATTTCATGTTTTTGTGTACCAAAAAACAACATAATTTTTTTACTAGTATAATTTCATAATTTTGATAGAAGTCCAAGGGAAGCAATAGAGTATGCACATGAAAGTATGGGATAAGTTATGTATGGACAAAATAAAGGAGGAAACAGTATAGTGATTTGGTAGTGCATAAATTGGATTCCACTTTTTGCAATGGTTTTCAAAGGAAGATATTTTCAAAACTCGATTTCTCTGGAACCTATTCTATCATGATATGGCAGAAAACATTTGGGAGAACGAGGGATAAAATGTTTGACCTGAAACGTGATCAAATTTGGGAGAACGAGGGATAAAAAGTTCTCTAGAGAAATCTAGTTTCATGTCAAGTTTCAGGCGATAAATGTTTGACCTGAAATGTGACCAAATTAAACGTTTGACTTGAAAAATGACCAGATTTGGGAGATCTGAAATGTCCACAGAGCATTTGGGAGAATGCTCGTGATATGGCCTTGGAAAACCCTGAACCAGCCATCAACATTAAAGTTTGACCTGAACATGAGACATGGGTGACCTGGAGAAGCTTGTATCATGACCTTGAAACAGCTGGGCGATCAACTTGCGAAGAGCATGAGCGGATGAGAGTTTATGGTCGAAGATGGAAGATGCAATGGAAGGTAAGGGATCAAAGTGAGTCTTGAGCAGGAAACATACAATAAATGACCATATGAACCTTAGGAGAAGAATGAAGACATAATAAGGTACTTGGGTCAGGTTCAGTTGGCTGTTGGTCGAGCAAGGCCCATATTAGTCCATGAGAAGAAATGATTGACCACCTTGAGCATTACTTTGTCGATTTAAGTTAGTTCAAGTGTATTTATAATTTCTGCATTGTAAACCCATTAGAAATAGGTTTGTTGTCTTATAAACCAATTAGGAATATGATTTTGTAATCTTAAACCTATTAGAATTTGGTTTAGGTTTTCATTTAAGAAGGTTTTCTAGCTAGGGTAGTTTACATGTTCTTATATAAGTCAAACCTAACCACATATTTTCTAATAAAACACAAGCTTTTGGACTTCTTCTTTTTCTTCTTGGAGACCTATACTTTTGTCAATTCAAGTGGTTAATTTTATCTTCATCATTAAGGAGTTTACTCTCATGTTTATGTGATATCCATCAGGCACCGATAGATGAGATTACACTTGTTGGTTGCCGAAGCAAAACAACTTTAGGATATTCCATAACCCAATCGTGAAGATTATCCGTCATCCAAGGACCCATTAAAGCTCAAGGACCTAAATTGTCTTAATTTAATGGTTTTATTGGTGAAATAGCCATATTTGAATGACAAATTAGGTGAGTAACATTGATTTTGACATAATTCAATGTCAGACTTTTTAATCATATTTTCTCCGGTTCTACCCCTTCACGTAAGAAGTTGCCAGTTGCAATTCTTAAAGTAAGCAACGTGGTTGTTTTTGTGACACATAAATATATGAAGCGTATAGACCAGTTGTAATTAACACATATGATGTAAAAGAATATTGCGACATGAGTGGATAATAGTTGTACGCGTTATACAACTTATGTTAACGTAACAGAGAAATAAAGCTACATGCATTCCTATTCTATATGCAAAATAGTATAGATCATAAAATAAATTGATTTCCATCAACTAGGAACTAAACCCAACACGGAAATGTAAACCCTAATACAATGTAAATCCCAAACTTCCTTAAATTAAACGTAAACAAATCACTAAACCGTCCACGTCAATATAAACCCCAATTTCCTGAAAACTATTCAAAATGTAAGAAGGATAAGCGATCCACGTATACCTTTATAGTCCACATAGCTATGCACCAAGTGTTCTATTCCATATCACCGAAATAGTATAGGATTAAAACCCACATACAACCCCTATATACTAAACATGCCAACCCCAATCCCTAGTACCTTATCCCAATCCCTCTCCAACCCCTAAATACTAACCCCAAAATTCTAATTAGTAAACCATAAACTCTAATATAAACCATAAACCCAAATATAAACACAAAATCTAAATAGAATGAAACATAATAAATAACATAGTAAATATTGGTGAAACTATAAAATGTCTATGATTACATAAAAGAAGTTAATGATGACCTCAACCACACCCCTTCGCCTTCTAAATACTAAATCTAATCACTAAAGTACTAAAATATAAATCATAAACATAAATATAAATATAAACCTTAAATCCAAATGAAATAGAACAAAAAATGACATAGCATGATGTTTCCATTCCCAAACACAAGGGAGTAGGGTGGACAAGATTACTCTGACCTCATCTTATAAACCCAAAATCCAAAAATTCTAAATCCATCAACCTAACATTCACATCATAATTCATAGTTATGCAACGCTATATTATATTGTAGATATGAAATAAACTTGGACAACGAAATACATAGGAGTATAGTGGACAAGATTACTGTGACCCCATCCCACCCCTATAATGCCTAAGCCCTTAATCTGAATAACTAAACCCTAACCCCAAAAATAAAGCCAAACCCCATATATAAATCTTACACCCAATAAACCGTAAACGAAACCCAAATAGGAAGTTCATTAATCTGTATATCATCTTAGCATACTATATAATTTTAAAAATGGAATAGACGTGTCTTCAATAGTTTGAATTCCAATTCTTAAGTGCACACAAGGAAATGCAACCTTGGTTTTTAGTACGACATACATAATATTACAAAATACCGTTGAACTGTAAGTTAAGAGAAAACTAGCAAATATGAATTTCAAGCACACAATTTTTAATATGAAACTGATCATCATCTAATGTAGACTAGATGAGCTCGATCCACCGGAGGTTGAAATAGTTATTAACTTGTTTCCTCCCAGTTGGATCAAAACCAGTTTCGAACAGTCGACATGGAATCCCTAGTTCTTCCATGATCAGCCTGATGAACAAATGAGATATCATGTCACAAACTATGTATAGTGAAACACGAGAACAAGATAGTATAGCATAGGGGGCTACTGTACTAAAACGTGTAGTGATGTAGTATAGAAATCACGTTCAGATGTTTGGGCAGACGAATATAACATATTTTGACAGTGTAATAGTATAGTGTGCTTGACATAGAATGGAATAACCGCAGCACACAATGTGTTGACATAGAACAGATAGACACAAGCTCACAAAACATATAGAATGGATTAGGGGTTTACTAGATACTATAGTAACCAAGTATAAGATTATTTTCCACACTGAACACACGTATAGAATAGATTCCACAGTATCAGCGAACACAATAGAATAAATATTGGTTTACTAGATAGGATAGTAACGAAGGCAAAAAAAGTTACAGAAAACATACACATATTCCTCAATTTAATAGTATAGTATAGATAAAATAGAATAAAATAATGAGAAAAAATATGTTGATATAACATAGACGAGATCCACACAGGCGCACCGCATATAATAAAATAGCTTAGTTCTGTAGAAGATATCATAGTAAGCAAGCAATAGATAGCATTTAAAAACGAAACATGTATAGAACATAACCACATAGTCTACCCGACCCGAATAGAATAGATCAGTAGTAATGATATAATATAGTACAGAAGAACAAGATTTCCTAAAACACCAAACACAGCCTCGTCAACAAAAACACTAGATAAAAAGGGCAAAAACGACGACTTCGTGGTAATAGGGTAAAAGAAAAACTAATAACCAAATACACAATCATGGTCATCTAGTAAAGTGGATATACTCAAACATGCAAAATATCGACATATAATAAAGCACTTCAGATCTGGATATAAACAATCGGGCTTTCAGAACATTCTTAGGGTGATGAAGTAACAGGAAAATCGATAGCTGAATCTGAATCGTCGCTGCAACCACCGGAACGGCGGTTAGTTTATCGCTGCGACTGATACTTCTCCATAGCCACCGGATATTGCGGAAAGGTGAGTAGTTGACTTCTACAACGAAACCCTTCCCACCGCAAGCCTCTAACAAAAAGATCGTCGGGATTAAAAGAGGGAAAAGATCGGTGGATGAAATCTTGCCGGTTTGGGATGCTGGAAACTTTTGATGGAGCAACTATTGAACTTCTCAAAAATTATCAATAAAAGTTACTATGTGAGTGGGTGTGAATGTCCAGTGGCCATGACAGACTTTTTAATATTTACCAAAATTCTTTTTTTTTCTTTATTTTTCAACAGGTTTTACCGGTTGTGTTGAATGGTAATACGGTAATTATTACATAAAATGGAGCGTCGATACATAAAAATAGGGCTTTGGATAGATAGTGAATTATAAAGTGTTTGAAGGCTATACAACCTAATTTCCCTAATTTAATTAGGTTGACTACAACAACTGAATGGTGAGTGATTAAGAGGAATATTTATAGCATCAACATCACTAAGCATCAATAATTTTTTAAATGAGTTTCTTGTGATTATTTTATTAATACTTTAGAATAATTAAATTATATAACTAAATTTTGTTTAAAAAATGGTGTATTAGTCAAAATGTGACAAATAGAATGTTAATCTTCCAATATTTATTTATAGTCTCTCCAAGAAGAAACCATTTTCTATTTTTCTACATTCTCTTTCATACTTATTATTATTTTTATTATTGTTTTTGAGTGAAAATCCAGTTTAGAGACCACCATTGTGGGTGTTCTTAAAGAAGAAGGTGCTTGAACTAAAGAAAAGCTAATTGATTGCTCATAAAAAGTCTAAGTGTTGTAACAAAGTCAAGGCCCATTTTTAAGAAGTTGGTTGAGAAAAACTGTTCCCATAAACAGCTCTCTGAATTCTTAGTTGAAAAAGGAATATGAGGCGGCCTATCATCTCTAAGCCCAACTGGAAGTGGCGAAGGTCGCGATGTTGAAGACTGAGAAAGACGACATTGCAAGGAAACTCTTCCAAGAGTCTCGTTGTCTAAGTAAATCTTAACGCGAGCTTTTCATTGAGGAGCGATAAAGAGTTCAGGCCGCAAGTCGGCCAAATATGCTTCTCGCCAAGAGAAATTTAAGCAGTACAGGGATGAGCATAAGGGGTGGACATGAATATGCTGCTTTTGATCCAAGCATCGACACAGAAGTGTCCTTAAAACTAATCTCCAAAGGCTTGGCTGGCTCCAATGAAATAATTGTGCAACTGAAGAAGGACAAGGCCCACTTCGATAAGATATCAGCAAAATTGGTGTTGTTGAGCTTGAATACCAATATTTCATCCTTTCTCCGATCGCGACACTTCCAAAGGACAGACCCTATGTTGGGATAAGCTTGAAAGAAAAGATAGCTTGAGAAACAAGTTAGTAACCTAATCCTACCGAGTTATGGATATATAGGAATATTAATGTTTAGGAGTTATCAGTTATCCAAAGTATTGCCTATTAGGATTAGGATTATAACTCTCTATATAAGTATATGCAGGTTTGTTGCATAACGTTTTGAGAGAGAAGTTTTTGAGATTGAGAGTTTGTAAGCTTTAGTTTTTGAGTCAGTTTTCTAAAGCATAAATAAAGAAGAGTTAGTTCTTTATATTCATAAACTTTCGATCTTACATACGTTTGTCTAGATTTGGTATCAGAGCCAGAGAAAGAATAAAACGATAAGTGGGGAAATCATAGAAGCTACTGTACGACCGGAGAAGGGAGGAGGATCCTCTATCAAGTGCCCTATGTTAAATACTACAAATTATACGGCATGGGCTATAAGAATGAGAATTGCTCTGAAAGTTCATAAGGTTTGGGAAGCAGTCGAAGATGAAACCCCAGACGGAGACAAGAATGATTTGGCTATGACTCTCTTATTTCAATCCATACCAGAGGTATTAGTCTTACAATTCGGTGAACTTGAAACATCTAAAAAGGTGTGGGAGGCTATAAAAGCAAAATACGTTGGAGCTGAAAGAGTTAAGGAGGCTAGGTTACAAACATTAATGAGCGAGTTCGAGAGGCT
Organism: Moricandia arvensis; assembly: GCA_905132765.1. Taxonomy (NCBI): domain Eukaryota; kingdom Viridiplantae; phylum Streptophyta; class Magnoliopsida; order Brassicales; family Brassicaceae; genus Moricandia; species Moricandia arvensis. The sequence goes on from CAJHQP010001531.1 coordinate 74,047, forward strand.
GAAGATGAAAGATACAGAGAAAGTCGATGACTTCAGCGGCAAGTTAGTCGAGATAGTATCAAAGTCCGCATCTCTCGGAGTAGTTATAGAGGAAGCAAAACTGGTTAAGAAATTTTTAACATGTCTTCCGCGAAAAAATTACATCCACATCGTTGCTTCCCTTGAACAAGTCTTGGATCTCAACAAAACCAGTTTTGAAGATATCATTGGAAGGATAAAGGCATATGAAGAGCGAATCTGCGAAGAAGAAGAACAATCAGAAGATCAAACAAAACTGATGTACTCGAACTCAGAAGCACAAACAGGCCAACCTGAAGAGATAATAGAAACTACAGAGGCAGAGGACGAGGAGGACGGTCGTTTTACAGGGGTCGTGGACGAGGACGTTACAACGGAGACAGAGATACGACGAACATTATATGTTATCGTTGTGAAAAACTAGGACACTACGCCTCCGATTGCCCGGACCGTCTTCTCAAGCTACAAGAGGCGCAAGAAAATAACAGTGAGACGCAGGGTGCGGATGAGTTAATGATGCACGAAGTGGTTTACCTCAATGAGAAGAATTGTATGCCTGAGAAATACGAAACAAACACAGACGTAGAAGACATATGGTATCTTGATAACGGGGCCAGTAATCATATGACAGGGGATCAAAGATATTTCTCAAAACTAGATGAAACAGTCACAGGAAAAGTGAGATTTGGGGATGATTCGAAGATTGATATTAAAGGCAAAGGGACTATTTCTTTCATTGACATGAATGGTGAAGCGAGGAAGATGAACGACGTGTATTATATACCTGAGTTGAGAAGTAATATAATCAGTCTTGGTCAAGCAACGGAGTCAGGATGTGACATAAGATTAAAAGGAGAATATTTAACTATGCGAGATCAGTATGGGAAACTCCTGGTGAAGGCTAGCAGATCAAAGAACCGACTCTACAAGGTGCGCATGGGAATTAGGGATGCAACGCAGCTATACCTAAGTGAGATCAACGAGTCAAATAGATGGCATGTCAGGCTTGGGCATGTCAACAACGCTACAATGAAAACGATGATACAAAAGGAACTTGTTATTGGGGCCCCTAACGTGAATGTCACTAAGGAATTATGTTCATCATGTTTGCTTGGCAAGCAAGCAAGAAAGACGTTTCCACAAGCAACAATGTACAGAGCAACTAGACCACTCGAACTCCTACATGGTGACCTGTGTGGTCCTATCACGCCAAGTACTGCAGCCGGAAACAGGTATATCTTTGTAGTCATTGATGATCACACTCGATATATGTGGACAATCTTGCTTAAGGAGAAAAATGAAGCTTTTGGTAAGTTTAAAAAACTCAAGGGGTTGATAGAGCAAGAAATTGGAAAAAAATAGTGACATTCAGAACTGACCGAGGTGGAGAGTTTGTCTCTCGTGAGTTTAACTCATATTGTGAAGATGAAGGCATCAAAAGGCAACTCACTGCTCCATATACTCCACAACAGAACGGTGTGGTATGGAGAAGAAATAAAACCATGATGGAGATGGCAAGGAGTATTTTGAAGCACATGCACATGCCAAACTACCTGTGGGGTGAGTCAATACGCCATGCAACATACCTAATCAATCGAATTGCAACAAGATCACTAAAGGACCAGACACCATATGAAGCCTTACGTGGAAGAAAACCAAACATAAACCATCTGCGTATCTTCGGTTGTATTTGTTATGCTAAAATTGAGAAAATGCAACTGAAGAAATTGGATGATAGGTCACGAGTTCTTATTCACCTTGGAACCGAGCCCGATTCAAAGGCGTATAGACTACTAGACCCGGAAACAAAAAGGATAGTGGTATCTCGTGATGTTGTATTTGATGAAAGTAAAGGTTGGAACTGGAGGACGATTGATACTAAACTAAAGAACTATGATGATTTCACAGTCACACTCAGCGAGTTTGGGAATCACGGAATAGCTAAACCCCCCGAACAAATCAGTGATAATCAAGAAAGAACAGAGCAAGATACCGATACTCAAGACATAGACATAAGCGAAGCAAAACCATCAGACACAAACACTGTGGTTATAGAAGATGAAGATGATGAAAGTGATCGTGAGACACATGTGTTGCGAAGAAGCGGAAGGCAGACCTCACGACCAAAATACTTAGACGACTATGTCTTGATTGCAGATGAGGAAGGAGAAATGTTGTTAGTATGTCTGAATGACGAACCAAGAAACTTTGTGGAGGCAAGTGAACTAAAGGAATGGATAGAAGCCTGCACGGATGAGTTAAAGTCCATTGAGAAGAATGATGTATGGAACTTGGTTGACCTTCCTGCTGGAGTGAAACCAATTGGCTTGCGATGGATCTTCAAAATAAAGCGCAATTCAGACGGATCCATCATGAAGTACAAATCACGTCTAGTGGCGAAGGGTTATGTTCAGCAGCATGGGATTGATTTTGAGGAAGTCTTTGCACCTGTAGCAAGACTGGAAACTATTAGACTACTTGTAAGCATCGCAGCAGCAAACGGATGGGAAGTGCACCACCTGGATGTTAAAACGGCATTCTTACATGGTGAGTTAAAGGAGACCGTTTATGTGACACAGCCAGAAGGATTTGAAGTTAAGGGAAGTGAGAAGAAGGTTTACAAGCTTAACAAAGCCTTATATGGGTTAAGACAAGCACCAAGGGCGTGGAATAACAAACTGAATGCAATACTACTTGAACTAGGGTTTAAGAGATGTAGTAAAGAACCATCTGTCTACAGAAAGACCGTGAATGCAAGCATACTAGTAGTAGCTGTGTACGTTGATGATCTCTTCGTTACTGGTGCGTGTAAGAAGAACATTTCGGAGTTTAAAGAAGAGATGGCCTCAAAGTTTGATATGAGTGACCTAGGCAAGCTAAGCTACTATATCGGGATTGAAGTATGCCAAAAGGAAGATCATATCTCGTTGAATCAAAGGAGATACGCGTTGAAGATTTTAGAAGAAAGTGGAATGATAAACTGCAACTTAACACATACACCAATGGAAAGTGGCTTAAAACCTTCTAAGTCAGTTGACGAGGAGGATGTGATGCGACAAGATATCGAAGAAACGTGGGGTGTTTGAGGTACCTCCTGCATACTAGACTAGATCTCTCCTTTGCAGTTGGAGTCTTAAGCCGATATATGCAAAGGCCAAAGACATCACATGAAGCTGCAATGAAACATTGTCTCAGATATCTACAAGGAACAACAACACTTGGACTTGTGTTCACATGATCAACATCAAAGATTCCAAAACTTATTGGGTATAGTGATAGCAGTCACAATGTAGATCCTGACGACGGAAGAAGTACTGCTGGTCACATATTCTACCTCGGAGAGAGCTTGATCACGTGGTGTTCCACTAAACAAGATACGGTTGCACTTTCAAGTTGTGAAGCAGAGTTTATGGCCGGAATAGAAGCTGCCAAACAGGCCATATGGCTACAAGAACTATTGAGTGAAGTCACTGAGCAGCCCGTTGAGAAAGTGGTCATTAGAATAGACAATCAATCAGCGATTGCTCTTACTAGAAATCCAGTCTTTCATGGCAGAAGCAAACACATACATTCAAGGTATCATTTCATAAGGGAATGTGTTGAAAGGGGACAAGTTGTTATAGAGCATGTTTCGAGTGATCAACAGAAGGCTGATATTCTAACTAAGGCTCTTGGAAGGATCAAGTTCAAGGAGATGAAATACCTCATATGAGTGCAGGATTTGATGAACAATGGTTTCAAGCTTAAGGGGGAGAATGTTGGGATAAGCTTGAAAGAAAAGATAGCTTGAGAAACAAGTTAGTAACCTAATCCTACCGAGTTATGGATATATAGGAATATTAATGTTTAGGAGTTATCTAAACATAGGAGTTATCCAAAGTATTGCCTATTAGGATTAGGATTATAACTCTCTATATAAGTATATGCAGGTTTGTTGCATAACGTTTTGAGAGAGAAGTTTTTGAGATTTAGAGTTTGTAAGCTTTAGTTTTTGAGTCAGTTTTCTAAAGCATAAATAAAGAAGAGTTAGTTCTTTATATTCATAAACTTTCGATCTTACATACGTTTGTCTAGACCCTAGTCCCTAGACTTGACGTCTTTTCTCTTCCTTGAACTCACCTCTGATTAATATGTCCGCTGAAGTCATTGTTGTAGCAGAGAACCAAATAATCGGCTTTGAGGCTGATGCATAAAAGTTTGTACTTTTTTTGTAACGTCTAAGGTCTTTGGAATCCAACTCATCGTTAGAAATTATACTGGTGCAACTGGCCAGAAAGTTTGTAATTTCTTTTAACGTTTTTCGAACCTCAAATCTGATCATGGCGAGACAAATTAACAAAACAAATATGAATATAACGCAGCTTCTGTAATAAGTAGAACCTTTTGAGTCCCTTTAAAGGACAAGTTCCAACTCAACCTTTGAACTCAAATCAATTTTGATGTGTTTGACATATCATTAATATGAAGACGAGGAACTTTCAATCCTTTGGGATGAGTTTCAACTCGGTATGTTAAAGATGAGGGACTTCAATTTCTAGAATGAGTTCAAATCGGAAAAGTAAGGACGAGAGACTTGAATATTTAGGATGAGTTTAACTTGGAAAAGTAGCGACAAGACTTTGATCTCTAGAATAAATTTCAAGGTGGCACGTTAAATGCTAGAGACTTAAATCTCGTATCAGTTTAACTCTGCAAAGTAAATACCAGAGACTTCAGTCTCTAGGAAGAGTTCAACTTCGAAAAGCAAAGAAAAGGGACTTCAATCTCTAGGATGAATTTTCACTCATCACATTAAAGACTAGGTACTTCATTCTCTAGGAGGAGTTCAACTAGTTCTTCTCTTTCACACTCACTTCACAGATTTATGCATGTAGGGTGAAATTCATCGCGTTAATCTTTTCATTGTATATAATTTGTACTATAAACTTAAATATTATTTTATGACATTTATATAGTTTTTTAAACATTTTAAATTTTTAAAATTTTGTTTTATAATTTATATATCTAAAAATTTCGAATATTCCTAATATTATATATAATATAAAAATATAATATATAAACAACGATGTAAGCTCCTTGTAAATTTTACAAAGAACTTACAACGACTGGCTCGTTAACTCCTCGTAAAATTTACATGAACTTTACAAGGAATGCTTGTATTACAAGGTAATTTTATGAGGGTTTTACGACGATCTATAACGAGGACATTACGACGAAACATTGTCTTCTATTTTACGAAGACGACGTTTCTTTATAGAACTTACGTGGACTTTACAACAAATCTTCTGTTACGAGAGATGTTTTACAACAAATTACTTTTCCTTATTAATTTGTTGTAACTCTCCAATTACGACGAATTAACAAGGAATATAGCTCTCGTAAATTACTTTTCCGGTGTTTTCAACAAAATTAGATGATACTATTACATACATTGGAATTTATTTAACATAAAAATAATTAGTTTAACTATTACATTGTGGAAGCGTCAGATCTGAGATTTTGGAACCATAAATATTGATTAAAAATTTAATTTTTTATATAACTTAGGGTTTATGTATGCATTTAACCTTTACAAAAATGGGGTTAAGACATTATTGGGCTGTGCCAGTCCTACATCGTGATCATTTAAAGTATGTTATCGACTAGAAACACATGGATGATTGGGTGAATAACAAAGTGACTCATTGAAGTTGATATAAAAACAATAGAGGTCTGTTAAATAAACTAACACTATACTAACAGAAAATAGATACGTCTACAGCGTAGTTTGAAATTGTCAAATCGCATTTTAGCTAATAATAACACATGGGTATTGGTAATAAAGGAGTAGCATTAACCAATTTCTCTGTTACAATCTTAGGACTGCTAAGCTTCCCAATCCTTTAGAAATCCCTGACTGGAAATCAAAGTCAGTTTTCTGAGGCATGACAGCATCGAAGAAGCAATCATAGCTTGTTGGATAGTCTCCAATCGCTGTAACTGAAATGAGGTCTAAATCGAAATCCTCGGCCTGGATTCCAGAGGTAGTGAGAAAAAAAACAGAATCGGAACATGACCAGGTGGAGGACGGACAACAATATTTGCCAGACGTGGAATTGGAAATGCATCAGTCATAGACAAGACTACAAGTTATATCTTTACAACAGATAATGCCATCGATGAAGGATCAGGTTTTGCCGACCATGGAAAGTTGTTTACCACAGTGGTTCTTGGTCCCAAGTGAATACAAGTGGCCAAGAGTCTTAAGAATCTGGGTATTTACTTCTTCACATTCATCACAAGTTCTACGTTTCTTCAAATGATTAGCTAAAACTCGGCGTCAAAACATTCCGAAATAAAATCATATTGCTGATTAAAGTAAATATTACTCAATGTAAAGTTTTCGTTTAGGCATAGTCGTTCAGTGTAACTTACACTGTACACTGAAGACTTTTTAATGCAACCAAAGATTCCAAGAAATGAACAGTTAAGACTCGAGTGCAGACAGAAAAAATAAACAAACTTCAAACACTGAACCCAAATTGTAGCAAGGATGACTTCTGCTTTATATATTTGTTACCTCAATATAGTATCTGTCAATCGAGCCCGATATTCCCGAATTTTGTAGCCTTTATATAAGAAAGGCATATCAAACGTCGAGGAATACAATTAAATCTGTAAAAGTTATACCTACCTCAACTCTTTTGACCTCTTAACAAATAACCGATGCAGATTGGGCAAGGTCTCAAACTCTTAGAATAGCTGTGTGCGGACTGGTTGAAAGACAATTTTCATCTGTAATAATTTTAACAAGTTCCAAAAAGAAACACACATGGTAATAAAACTAAAGGGGATGTCACAATTCTACCTCGTCAGTTTGCAAAGCTCCAGGCCCCAAAGACATAGAGACAACAGCTATCTCAAACTAGTACTGGCGAACAGGACTTCTCGACACCCTCCTGTGCCCAGACCTTCCATGAGGAGAGCGCGACCTGCTCCGATCACGACCCTCTCTCCCACTCCTGGATCTCCTGTCATATGGATTTCTATTATCTCTACCACGGTCTCTGTGTCTCTCCCCATCTCTGTCTCGATCCCGATCACGGTGTCTTTCTCTTTCCCTGGAACCGCTCCTCCTACTCTCGCTTTCCCTCGGTTTCCTTTTATCATCAGTTTCTTTTCCTCTGACTAGGCCTTTCCTCTCCCTTCCCTTTATCTTTAGCAGCCTGGAAATAAAAAAGCGTCAGGATCCCCCATTTAACAAGGAATAATTACTTGCATGAAGCAGGATAGAAAATATTCATTCAGAGACTTACTTTTTGTTCTGCAAGAAAATCCCGGACCATGCCATAGCCAACATGTTGCTTCCCAGTGACATGAGACTGAGCCCTATCTACAGCATCATTAGCCACAAGGAATGAACCACAAACCTCACACAGTGCCATCTTCTTCTCATGTACCATCGCTAGTGCCTTCTCATTTGGACGTTGTAACAGCACTGCTTTCTCAGCATTAAGTGCTTCAACCTACCAGAGTAGCAAAAATATAAGCACGCAGTTCACAGGACTGATGAACATAGTAAAGGTGTCACATATAATGTAACTGCAAAGAGGGAGAAATCAAGCAGATCACCAAATGACAAGATTCACCATGCTAGTTAAAACTTGAAAACTCAGTACTATCTTGAGCCTCTTCAAACTCAAAAGCATGGTAACGTATGAAAAAATAGTACCTTCCTCATCAGCGCTTCAGCTTCATCCACTTTGCCTTCTTCGCCAAGTGCTTCCACTTGTTCAAGAAGGTTCTTAATCTTCTCCTCCAAAACAGATAACTGTTCAGCTTTTTCTGCGGATAGTGTAAGCGGTGGAGGAGGTTCAACCTCTTGCGCAAGACGTTCCCGTCCACGCCTTACCTTCCTGTCAAGATCATTCACCTGTAACCAATTCTAAATCAAGAAACCAATACTAATGAAGAAAAAATAATAGGAGTGGGAAGCATTACACACCAACTTCTCGCAAAACTGAACAAGCTCAGCCTCGAATTTAGGAACATAGGAATCATGCCTCGGAGAGTTCTCGAAGCTGAAGTAAGCCAAGCCAAAAAAACAAACAAAGATTTAGACTTATGGAGATCGTTGAGTAAAAAAGTCAGCTTCGGAAATGCAATTACATGGAAGCTACTGATGCTATAAAGAGTAGAGTTCTACAGTGCAACTGATTATTCAAATGAAGCACAGTTATCTGACAAGAAGCGATTCAGATTCGGAGAAGTCAAAAACTTTTTAAGAACACTGAAATCAAATGCTAAACATAATGTAGATTACAGTGAAGCCTATCTAACCTCTCTTTCAACTTTGGATCATGAATTCTCGAGCATGCTCCTGAAAAGCAAACACAAATGAAGCTAAGACAACGGCGAAAAAAAAAAATCAGGCAAAGCAGGAGTGAAGTTAGTGACAAACCAAGATCGCTTTTGGTGTTGACGAAGAGATCATGAGGACAAAATCGAACCATGTAGAATGCACAGACCTCTCTGTCATCCCACTTAATCTCCTTAAACCCTCTTCTCTCTTCGTCCGTCAGATTGCGAGCTGCGAATTCCACAGAAATTTCGTTTACTTTTTGGCTGATTAAACGAAAATTCACCAGAAACAAGCTATCGAGGGCTCAATTTGCAGGTCTAAACTAGATTCGAAAACTCACCAGCACCCATAAGTTCGTCCAGCAGGGCTCTTTGAGCGTCCATGGCGGATTACGAATAAATCGAATTCGAGAGGGTGACGAACCAAAGGAGTGATGATTAGGGTTTCCTTCGCCACAAGATTGGCAAAGGCCGTCGTCTACCGGAATCTGTATTCACTATATAATCATCTCCACATCAGCAAGGGAAAAAAAAATCTATGTATATAGGAGAAAATTTGATAAAAATTTCCCAACTAAATATCCTAAACCTTTTCGCTATCCATTTTAACATTCCAATTAATTATTTTGCTCATTTTAATACACAGACTTTTAAAAACCTGCCAATTTTAATATTTAAACTATATTTATTTTAGTTAAAATAATAATAAATTTCAAATAAAACTTAATAAATCTCTAAAATTTACAAAAAAACCTCAAAAAATTCTGATTTTATTTTATGTTTGAAAAATAAAAGTAACTAAATTTTATAATTTTAAAATTTGTAATAAAATTTTAATTTGTTAAATATTTAATTTACTTTGTTTTCTGAAATAAAAAATAAATCTATTTTTTTACATTCAAAATTAATTTTTAATTTTTATTTAAAAAAACTGCTAATTTATTTACTTTCTTTCCTAAATATTAAAATAACGATTAAAAAATTTTCATATTTTTTCTTTGATTTTGGAGGGTTTTTACAATTTTGTTTGAACTTAATAGTTTTTTATAAAATTTGGGTATTAAAATGGGCAGGTTTTTAAAAGTGTGTATATTATAATGAGTAAAATAATTAGTTGGGGTATTAAATTGAGTACGACAAAATTTGGATATTAAAAAGCTTAATGAAATTTAGTTGCAGTATTTTTATGGAATTTTTTCTATATATAAAAGAGTGTTTTAATCATTCTTGAGGCTCCCGAAACTGTGATTTATTAAATATAGTAGCATAACAACATGTAAATTATATAATATAATGAATAATATATATAATTTTTATGATATGCTCTTCATATTTGAAATGTTGATTTACGAATATTTTGTTTTAAGTTTGAAATTCTTTTTTTATTTTTATCAAATTAAGTAAAAATATTTATTTATTTTTGATAACAAATATTTGTGCTCATATTTATTTCTTTAATAATATAATGAAATTATTATTTTTTAATTCATGAACTTTATTATTGATATTAACTTTATATGTTTACTAATTATTTTAATAGTAGAAGAAAACATAAAACATGTTCTACTTAAAATTTATAATATAAAAATTTCTTTATGTTTTAGTAAAACTTATATCTAATTCATAAAATATTACAAAAGCTAAATATATTCATCGTTTTTTTGTATTAAACTTAATAAATCGAATACTAGCGGTATATAAGCCAAACCAAATCAAAGTATCTATGGTTTTATTATGATTGCTATTTTTATAAATCAAAATATCTAAAAACCGAAATCCGGATTGAACATCTCTACAAATTAACCAAAACTATAAACATGTGTAAGATTGTTAAAAAAAATCCACAAATATTGTATTAGAAGTTAAAGATTTGGAGATTGCTTGACTAACAAGTAAATACTTACACCAGCCGAACCAAAAAAATTACAGATACATACAACGACTTTATTTTCCGGTACAAGAAGCCCTAAACACGATTCACAAACCCAGTTAATAACACCTTACTAAAAAAGTTGAACCCAACACTTTTAACAAACCTAGGACAATACATCCAATCACAAGAATAATTTTCATAAGGTTCAACCAAACGAAATCACCTCAAAACCCACCAATTTTTAAAACATACAATACAGATCTTTTGTAAATGCAAACCTAAAACACAAACGACAAAATCATATGAAAATAATAACCTAGATCATAAGTAAAGTATATTCCGCCCATAGGGCGGACCGACCCTAGTTATTAATAATAGTAGGTTTATATGTTTTTCTTTTCTTCTGAATTTAATTGATGAAACAACCAAGATACAAGGTTGAAATTCTAAAATCGCGAAAACAACTTAAAATCTCCGGAAGCATAGCCCACACAAGCGAATCACAAATCGAAACAATGAGTCATTTACAAAATCTACCAAGATCACTAAGTTAATCTTTACTCTTGCATAAAACCCCGTAAATAGTCCTTTAGAATGAAAATAGATAAGACTTTTAAGCATTGACCAGTCATATATGTTGCCGAGAACCGCACAAGAAAGAGAAAGTGATGCAATGGCCTTCACAACTACTCAAGACTACTTGAACCTTCAATTCACGGTACCAAACTAAAATCACTATGTCTAAAACCATACACCAACAAAGAAGCAAACAAGTGAATGCCTAGAACTTAAGTTCTTTTCTCAAACTGAACCTTCATCGGAAAGCTTAAAAGACTCAACCTCTTTATAATACTTCATCCAAGCGAAGCTACCGAGGAACAAGAGAAGCACAAGACAATCCGGAAGAGACACTTATTCAAAGTCCAAGAGAAGGACTCCACAACAAGAAAAAGGAGGCGACGGGATACATGAATCTTCTCAAGAATGTTAAGACTTTTTTCTGCTCAACACACACCACCACACCAACCGCACCATCAACACACTTTTGTTTACACTGTTGCTGTAATCAACCTAAGCAGGCTAAGACCCAAAAGAACGCCTCAGATTTTGAACCTCCTAGCCCACAGAGGTAATTGAGGAGAGACGGCGAACAACCAAGGAGGATGAAAAAGGAACGCTACTCAGATCTGAATCCAAGAGAGGGAAACAAAGAGGAACAGCCACCACCAACAAGTAGACATGTCTTCCAATACCCCCCCCCCACGTTGCCTCCAAAGTCATGCAGCAGACCTGCCGCAACACTAGACTGGAGAGACACACCACCATCTCTCACACGAGAACTGAACCGCAAGAGAGAGAGAGAGAGAGATCTAAAAACACAAATCGATTTGCTAAGGAGAACTTGAAGGAGAAGCAAGGAACAACCAAGTTGAGAGGAGAAGAGGGGCTCTGGCAACGGCAAACACGCTCACGCACCGGCCGTACGCCGAAGCCAAACACAAATCTGATAATATAACGAAAGGATAAGGTGTCACTAATCAACTTTTCCGTAGATTTATATGTTATATTAGATAATTAATTATAATAAAATTATCAAAAGAAAAACATTTTTTTGAAAAAAAAATTATATATTTTTATTGTACTCGTCAAAAGAATATATCCGCATGTAAAAATAAACACCTAGTTTAGCATTACTTATTCAATTAAACTAAACTTCAATGCAATCTTTTACTTCCAATAAATAGTTTTTATATAATGTATGTTGATATTTTGCTATTGAAATATGTCAATGAACCTTGTTGGACGGATCGGATATCTCAGGAATTTAACAATAGGGATGGACGGATTGGGTATCTCAGGAATTTTAACGTATCTTGAACAAGATCTTTATCCAGCGGATCTATGTAATTACTATCGTTATGTGGATCTAGGGTTCCCAGGTGTCGGATATCCTTCTAAAACTTTTTAATATCTGCGGATATCCAGATCCAGATTTCCTTAAAATAAATAAAATTAATATTAAAATATATTAAAATATTAATAATTAAAATAAAAATGTATATAATATTAATTGTTTCTATTTATACTATTACAAAATTTATATAAAATTTATATATACTATTATAAAATGAAAATATAATAAATAAAATTAGTTTATATATACATATATATTACTGTTTTTAAAGAATTATCAAAAAATTATAGATCCGGATATCCGGACAAAAAAAATCAAGATATCCGGATATAGACTTGGTTTTGACGGATGAAACATTTTACTATCCGGATTCGGATATGGCCCCTCCAAATATCCAGATTTTTGGAGCACATTCGGATCGGATCTCGGATCGAATCCATATCTTGGATAATAATTCTGCCGTAATTAACAAGTTTATGAATGGTTTCATTGTATATTTGAATTTCCATAATATCACCAGATTTAACATACATAAAATAAAAAGATTTCACAATGCAAAAATCACGTTTTAAGAGAAAAATACTGCATTTAACAGTTTAATTTATATTATCAAAGTAAAATTTCTCATAAAATTTTACTTTGATTTTCTTTGATAATTATAATTTATGCCACTCTTATTTTCATGCCAAATACATATAAATTCCCCATGCCATAAATAAATCTTCCAACATTTATTTAACAATATTTTTCAAATCTCCGAACATATCTACAAATTTAATATGATTAATTAAATTTTTTGATAAATTTTCAATAACACTTTTCTACATCACGTAAGTATTCTTGCTTTTAGAATGGTCAACACTTCAAACTTATCTCATATTCTATCAATTCTATCAGTTGAGAATACCAATTATCGTGAAAGTCTTTACACCGTACCATTTGAATAGTCGTTACCTACGAAGTGTTCAAACACAATGTATCTCTTTTTTTTCTTTTTTTTTGTCAACAAATGACTATTCTATTACTCAAAATTGAAGTGGTTTAGGAATCCATACCAGAATAAAACAACTAATAAAACAAATGTTTTTTTTGTTTAACTTGGGGATATCCCGGGCCGAAGCCCAGACTAATCCCCAAGAGGAGGTGCATCCCACGGATGGACCTTCTCTCCGGATATTCAAATGGGCCGAAGCATTAGCCCATATCCGTGTGACCACAAGTCAGCGTAATCTGAGTGGCAACGGATTCAAACTCAGGTCCCTTAGAGATCCATGGAACGCAAACTCAGGTCCCTTAGAGATTCATGGAACGCCATGTACCACCCGACCACTGACTCGTGGTTAACAAAGCAAATGTTTCTATGAAATAAACGTGCAGTCTTGGCCAGAGATAGAACACAATGTATCTCTATATTGCAATCGAAACCACAAAACATAAATATTAAAAGATCTTATATATTTTGAAAAACTTTCCAGTAAACATTAGAACTACTCATAAACCATGAACATTTAATAAGATTATAGATATAATAGGTAAAATTAAATGGATCAATCCAACCCAATCTAAACCATGAATCTTAAAGGATAGAAAAACTAGATACAAATGGATTAATGGATAAAGTGGGTTGATATACTTGTTGGTTTGGTTAAAATGGGTTGGACTGTAATTGGTAATGAGTTACCCATAATAAAATCAATAATAATTTATAACCAATATAAATTCAAATTGAATATATAAGCAAAATACACTAAACCACAATTTTAAATTAATTTTACTACACTAAAAATTTATTTATTTTCTCATTTATCTAAATCAAGTTCAATAAACTAAATATAACTCAATTTCACATATATTTTTTGTCAACATATAATTCTTAAATATATAAATATTAGATGTTGTTTTGAATTAAAGTTTAATCATATTTTCACAATAACCGTAAAATCAAAATTTCTCATCAAAATTGTAAATTGAATTTTCTGCAAAATTACAAATTGAGTTTTCCCGCTAAAATCAAGTTTTTCTCCAAAACAACAAAATCGAGTTTTTCCTTCAAAACCGCAAAATCGAGTTTTTTTGCCAAAAACGCAAAATCGAGTATTTTGGCCAAAACCGCAAAATCAAGTTTTCTCGCCAAAACCGCAAAATCAAGTTTTCTCGCCAAAACCGCAAAATCGAGTTTTTCCACCAAAATTCTAAAATCAAGTTTTTCCGCCAAAACTACAAAATCGAGTTTTTTTGGCCAAAACCGCAAAACCGAGTTTCCCAGCAAAATCGTGTTATCCCGCCAAAACTACAAAACGGAATTTCCCGCCAAAATCGTTAAATTGAGTTTCACGTCAAAACCGTTAGATTAATTGTTAATCAAATATTTTTGGTCCACAGCAAAAATGACGTTGTTCCATAGGAGTAAACGAGGACGTGAAGCGAGTTTTTGTCAAAAAGGCAAAAGAGCGATTGTTTTACATGGTGTCGAACTGGAAGGACGATTATCTGGTAGACGGTTATGAGCACGAGAAACCCGCTGAGGTCACAACGGATGTGTGGGATAAGAGTCTCCAACAGCTGCTCCTCTTCAGGTCAGACGAAAGACGAGCATGACAACACGTCGATGCTTCACTCTTCGGGTCAAACACCACACGCCGATGATCGTCTAGGGATGGTAAATATTTAAATTAATTAAATTATTTATTATATCTATTTTAATTGATTAATTATTTTAAAAAATATTTTCAGGCTAAAGAGACGGGAGTTCTACCATCTCTTAAGGAACTTTACGAGAGGACCTACAAGAACAAGGCTGGGGAATTTGTAGATCCTAGGTCTGAGCAAATCTACAACGACGTTGTTGCTCGGGTTGAAGAGCGCCAAGCCCAGCTGACCCAGCAGTCCCCCGATGGGATACCCGTCAAATTATCCATAGCTGAAGTGGATGAGATTTACAAGCAGGTTAATTTTTTTTATTATTATTCGTTTAATATCTAACTTTTTATTATTGGTTAACATTAATTCTTATTTTTTTTAAAGGTCGTCTCTAAGAAAAAGGGACGTAGATTGTGGATTGGTTCTATTAACGATGTCCCAAGAGCGACATCGTCTTATGCTCAACGACGGGAAGATGAGACTGCTCAGCTATGTTTGTAGTTGAACACGACACGTTCTGATTTGAGCACGACACAAGCTCAAATGGGTTCACTCGAGGGTATCCTCGACGCTCTAGCGGCTGGAAATCCACAATTAGAGATGATGTTAGCAGAGAGACGGAGACAATTGGGCATTCTAGAGCCAGACCGCCATGACTCCCAGAACCCCTAGCTCTTTTTATTTCTTTTTGTTGTAATATAAATTTAAAACTTGAATATTTATAAAATATTTTTGTTTTCTTCTATTATTTTAATTTTGTTTTAATTTTTTTATATTTTATTATAATTAATTACCAATGCAAAAAAAAAATCGAAGTAAATTCGTCGTTAATTTTACGTGAAATTAACTACAAACCATAGCTTGGACTTTATAGCTACGTGGAGATTACGACGACAATTAATGAGTAAGTTACGAAGAATGCTTTACGTGGTTTTAACAAGGAAATATTAGAATGTATTATATGTGGATATATTGCATGTCTTTTACGAGGAAATGTAGGCCGTTGTTTACGACAAAATCTTTCCTCGTAAAAGTTACGAGAGTTTAACGAGAAAATATGCCTTACGACGAACGTGGCATGACTTTTTCAGTTTCGTGGTTATTTCCTCGTAGAAGCTCATTTACGAGGAAATAACTACGAAAATGGCCCCCCTAAATAATTATTTTCTTGTAGTGTATATATTATAGTTTAATATCACAAATCTTATATACAATTTTCAAATTATAGTTTTATTTAGAAATTATAAATATATAATATAGTCTACATTTGAGTTTAGGTTTTGTGATTAGGGTTTAAGGTTTACTGTTTATGAGTTGAGTACTGTTTAGTATTTAACGATTGTGGGTATGGTTTAATTCCTCCTATACTACATCAACGATATGGAATATAACACTTATTACATATGCCTGTGGTCAATAAACGTGTAACGTGGATGTCTATTTCTTCATTTATATGAAAATATTTTTCAGTCACTCCTAGCATATATTATTTGTGATACGTCATTTTTATCGGATAAATGCAAATAAAAAGGGTATAACCAACTCACTTGGGTGTAAATGTTAAATTCTTCATTTTGTCTAAATTAATGCCATCTACTTAATTTTTCTTCCAAATTTGGTTAGACAGCAAATAAATCCATGATGTTTTGTTTCTTTATTGAACTCCTTTGGTTATTATTTTTTGAAAGCTTTTTTAATGATAAAAACTTTAAAAAAATATCATTTGAGAGAATTGCCCATTATTATACTAAATAATAAATTAAACACTTTTGAATGAACAAAATAACTTATGCACATTTAAAAGGAAGATGTAAAATTCAAACCAAAAAGTTATTATTGCTTTTAAACCAAAACAATTAAACCGAAAGTTACACGACGCTTCGAAATCTAGTTATATCTTTATAACATAACTAGGTGTTTGCCCAAAATTTTGTCCGAAATATATATTATATCAAAAATACATATTATGTTTTACATTGTTATAATTTTTGAATAATAATTAGAATTTTTGACATTTGAATTTTAATTTTTAATAGTTGAATAATCAGTAATTTTAGTATATATTTTTAGAAGATCAGTGAGATTTAAAATATTTCAACAACATAAATCTTAGTCATTAAAAAATCTTTCTCTTACAGAAAAATAATATTATAATTAATTCATAGAATTGATTGTATGATTACTTTATATTTTATTTTAACACGTGAAAAACAAAAAATACTCTAACTTTCAAAAGAAAAAAATGTTTTTTTTTGTATAAATCTAGTGGACCAATATAATCAGTGACTTTCATCATGAAGACCTTTTGTAAACATTTTTGTGTGGGCCTAAAAAACCTTACAATTTTCTAATAATTCATTACCTACAAATCTAATTCTTTTATATAAGAATACATAACCAGTAACCATCACATTTATTTCTATAAAATATGTTAAAGTATTTTATCTAATTATATATAAATAATTGATAAAACATATACATATATATATATATATATATATATATTTCTCTAAATAATTGATAAAACATATATTTCTTTAATTCTACATTTAGTTACCATAAATCATTATTTGTAATATCACTTGCGTTATTTGGTAATTTTTCTTAATTAATTCTAGAGTTACCTTTTATTTTTAGAAGTTAACTAATAAAAACTAACAACCAATCAAATTATAATTATTTTTAAAACTTAACATATTAACGACACATAAGCAAAAAATACTTGACTTCTAAACTAATATATAGTACGATTTTTCTTCATAAAACTAAGGATAAATTTGGTTAAGGTAAACATGAAAACATGTATTAGGAAAATGGTAGTTTAAACAATTTATCGCATAATTTTGTCAAATCACACTTTCTCACTCATTTTTATTTAGTGTTTACCATAAAACTCAAATGGGTTAAGAAAGTATTTTTTCCTTAAATTATCTACGATCATCACATTATCTTACCAAACACTAATTCATCGGAGAAATTATTTTTATTAAAACTAAACATAGTTTAGATATCTTTTAAAAGTATTATTTCATTTATTTTAAATTAAGTTAAAACATACATATTTTAATTATATATGATTAAATAATTATATATAAGAAAAAGATAATATTTAAATTTTTAAATAACGGAATGTTATTATTTTAGGCATATATACTTAATCATAATGTGAGATCCAATGTTAAATCAAAATATTTTTTTTTGTTTATATAAAAATGTTATTTTTTATTATTGTACATTTTTTAAATTTATTACTTTCAATTCATATTATATTTTTCATCTTTGACTTTAACAACTATAGAACTGGTAATTTTTATTGATCTTCCTTATTCAATTTATCTAACGTTTTAAAATATAAATGTTTTAACAACATATAAAATTAATTAGTTCACATTATAGTAACACAAAAAATACATATATCTCGACAAAAAAATCATAAGAATATAAAAGAATCAAGAACACAATAGCCATATTTTATTAATTTTCCTCGTGTTTTTATTTATGTCTCCTTTCTTTTTTTCCCTAATAATAATAATAATTATGCAAATTATATTATAATCAAAGCTATATAAATTATATTAATATAATTTTAAATAACTTACCATATAATAATTTTAATTCATCTTTTATATTAATAGATAATTACTTATTATTTTTCTTGATTAATATAATTTTAAATGATTTACCATATAATTTTTATGTTTTAAAATACAAAATATTTTAATTATTTTTAAAAGTGATAAATCATCTTTGATATCACATTGTCATTGGAAAATGATTAGAATTTTTGAATTATATATTTGACTATTTTGCATTTATTTGATATATTTCTAGAATATATATATATATATATATATATATAGCGAATGATTGAGTTTAATTAATATTATTAGGTTTATATTAATTATTTTTCTAAAATCTATGATTTATTTTATTCACTACTAATATAAATATAATAAAAGTCATTTTTATAATTGTTTATGCAGTATCATATGTATTTATATGTATATTATCAACTTATACAATGTAATCTATAATATTTAATTTATTTATATTAATAAATTATGTTAATTCATCTATATTTAAGATGATTAATTTTTTGTTTGGAAACATAGATTAATTTAAGCAATTCTAGGATTAATTTTCTTTTAAAAACCTTTAATTAAATAAATAAAAAAAAATTATCAACCAATCAAATTATAACAATTAAGTGGAGAACACTCATATGAACAACACATCAGCAGAAATCACTTAAGTAACTTATAATTAATATATAGGAGGATATAGGGAATGAATGAGTTTAATTAATATTATTAAATTTAGATTAATTAGTTTTCTGAAATTTATGATTTATTGTATTCAATACGAATATAAATATATTAAAAATCGTTTTTATAAATTGTTTATATAGTATCATATGTATTTATATGTACATTATCAACTTACATAATATAATCTATGACATTTAATTTATTTCTATAAATAAATTATTTTAATTCATCTATATTTTAAGATATTTAATTATTCATTTAAAAAGATAGATTAAATTAGATAATTATAAGATTAGTTTTTTTTTTAAAAAACCTTTAATTAAATAAAATATAACAAATTATCAGCTAATCAAATTATAATAATTGGTTTAAAACATAGATTAAATTAAATAATTATAAGATTAGTTTTAAAAAAAACTTTTAATTAAATTAAAAATAAAAAATTATCAGCTAGTCAAATTATAATAATTAATTGAAAACTAGGTGACCGATCTGCACCCTGTGCGGGCATGAACAGATTCAGTTATGGGCTTAATAGTGGTTGGGTTTCGGCAGACACATATTTTATATCATAAGACCACTGTGTTTGGGGTAAAGCAACGACACATGCAAATCCTGGTACTCTATAATTTACATGAACGTGATGTAACAAAGTATCTTCAGTATCAGGGTGCAACATATTGTGTGTATGTATAATTGCAACATCATTAAAAATCCTAATATGTGTTTAGATTTAATTTTATTACTCATCACTACCCATCTGAGAAATTGAAAAGATAAATAATTGTAATAGTTTCTATATTTTCCTTAATTTATTGGAAAAAGTAAAGGTACAATTAAGTACCCTTGGCTACGGAATATTCTGAAAAACTTGTTTGTAGACAACATTACTACCCATCTGAGAAATTGAAAAGATAAATAATTGTAATAGTTTCTATATTTTCCTTAATTTATTGGAAAAAGTAAAGGTACAATTAAGTACCCTTGGCTACGGAATATTCTGAAAAACTTGTTTGTAGACAACATTCAAAGTTTTTGTCTCCGGCTTCCTTTCTTTACCAGTTATTAGGATTTTTAATCATGATCTCGATTTAACTCTTGAAAGTGCGACGTAGAGCTGACCATGAGAGAACACTGGCCTAGGCAGAAACAAAACAACACTTTCTAGTATTTGACCTTGACTTTTGTTGATTGTCATTGCGAAAGCCAATGTAATGGGAAACTTTCTTCGACGCATTCTGAAGGGAAACTTTGTGTCAGGTGGTGTGACAAACATTCTAGGAATCCAGACCTTGTCTCCAGTAATATTGTTTTCAGTTATAATTCTAGCTTCTATCACATGGGGCAGTAACTGAGTAACAATTAGCCTAGTACCATTGCATAAATCATCTGCAAGATCCATGTTACGGAGACACATAATAGGAGCACCAACCTTGAGCTTCAAATTATGTCTAGGCAGTCCAGCCACTTTAACACTGTTCAAAAACTCTGCAGGATATACTACATTTTCTTCTACGTCAACATCGGATGGAATAATACTGTCAGAGCTAAGGTAAACATTCTCTTCACCTGAAAACATATAAAATCATTTTTTTTTGTGACAAAAACGTGTAAGATACTCGAACATAAGCTTAAACATAAAAACATGTTACCTGGCAACTGCGAAAGCATGTAATCATTTATTTTATTCACTTCATCATTTTTTGGGGTGAGAATGGCTCGATGTCTATACAAATCCTTATCTGTTGAGGTTTGAAATGCTTGTCCATAAACCTCTTTTGCCATAGTCTCAATAGGATCTTCTCCACAATTTTTTATCAGCAAATCAGAAGGGATGTAAATCTCAACTTGACCGTCGTTAGGCAAATTTATTTTTCCATCTCCAATATCCAAAATCCATTTTGAGAAGGATTGAAGCTCTTTTGCTGCAACATCAGAAAGGCCAGCGAGCAATCTCATGTTCTTTGTTAGCTTCAAAACTTTGCAGTGCTCCTAAAGATATGACGAATTCAGTGCCGCCAAAACTGTCTCTGCTCTACCACCTCCAGTTATAACTGGTAAAGTCTGTCTGAAATCTCCACCGAAAACAACAACTTTACCCCCAAAAGGTTTGTCTTCAGAAGATCTTAATATATCACGCATAGAACGATCCAACGTCTCGAAACAGTGTCTGCTCATCATAGGCGCCTCATCCTATACAATTAACTTTGCCGCTTTAACTAATTCTGCACAATCTGATCCTGGCTCCATTGCAAGTACTGAACTCGTCAGCATCTATCGGAATACCGAATCTGGAATGTGCGGTTCTACCTCCTTCCAACAACAATGCAGCAATTCCACTGGATGCGGTATTTAGAACAATCATACGTCTAGATCGGATCGCTGACGAGAGGGCTCTGTATACAAATGTTTTTCCTGTCCCTCCATAACCATACATAAAGAATACTTCACCGCTATCATTTAAAACTGCTTCCAGAATCTGCTTCTGACCATTGGTGAAAGCCTCCTCCACTGTGGCTTCATACTCTTCCTCTAAAAGACTCTTCAACTTCAAATCACGGTTGGATGCCATGGCTATTTTTGAAGTGCATGTTATTAAAAAAACACTTAGTTAATTAATAAAAGATAATTAGATTTTTATGTAAAGAATACAAACGGCGATTCTAAAGAATACACTAACAAATGAACTGATATCTACATCCAATGTTCAAAACAAAGAAATATCAAAGACTAACAAGGCGAAAAACCTTAAAAATCATGATTTTTTTTCAGAGAAACCCTAAAAATCATGATTCCTTTTCCACTAACTACAGTTGTAAGTATCAAACTACTTTCTATATATCAAAAATCTAAAAGTAAAGAGAAAGAAAACTTAATTGCGGAAATCTTGGAGAGAGAAAAATTCCAGGAGAAGAGAGATGATAGATTTTTACCATGACCATCAGTGCATGGTTTATATATGTAGAAGATGAAATACTGGAAGAGTCGTGTCTTTTCACATACTGGACCTCATTAAAGATCCACTAACTGCAAATGTTAATGAAACAATATAAATTGATTGTAAAGTAATTTGTAGCCCATTTTAAGCCCATTTTCTATTACCAGTTATTACAGTAATACGATCATTTATCTTATTTCGTAATTTGTAGGCCATTTTAGTATTTGACAAACAATTTGTATGTAGTATTTATCACATAGAGATAGAATATATATGATTAACCCATAAAAGCCTAAGAAGAACGTTGGGACTTATAAAAGTGTAAGAATAATATGATTTATAACCATACGTGAAACTTTGTAATTAGGGGGATTAGTTCCAAAGAAAAGTAAATATACTTTGGTTCGCCTATGAATCTAAGACATGTTACAGTAAGATATTATGAAAAAATGGCCCCGAATGACGCATATAGTGACAAAAAAACTCTTTAATCATAAAGCATAATGTCATATAGTAATCAAGAAAAAACCAACTAAAAAGATTCATTGATATAAATTTCAAATAATGGATGAAAAAAACTTGTAAATACTAAAAAAACAACTATTAACTTTCGACATATTACTCGCCCTTAACTTTCTTTTGAGAAAGTTGCTTGTTGACGAAGTGTTGATCCTCAGGGCTACTCTCTTCACCGTCTTTGCTTTTTCTTTTAGACAAAGGAATTCCAGAGACTCCAACTGAACCAGAGGAAATATCATCTGAGTACTGCAACATTATGACCTGCGTGATAAAAGGTCGCATAAAAATTATGCAAATGTAAGAAACAAAAACTAAGAGACTTGTTTGAATGCAATACCGGTTTATTAGGCAAAGCAGCAAATTCCTCAATCATTTCACGGTCAGCAGTAGCAATTCGAACAACATACAGAGAACTCTTTCCTTTGATGTTATCAGCATCTACTGAAATCTCGAATAGGATTCTCTTGCCAAACAAATCGCTAACTGCTTCCGGCAGCAATTCTTCATCTTCATTCTATAATCACAAAGCTTTAGGTTTTTCTATTTGTATTTATGGGATCAATGAAGGAACAACATATTTTCTATAAAGATACCTCATTATAGAGTTCAGCGGCAGAACGTCGAACAATTGCTTGAGCATTGGCATCAAACAAAAGAAAGTTTGCCTCACCATTATCGTCTTTAACATGGACAGTTAATTTGAACCTGGTAACACGTTTTTAGAATTAGGTAATGAAAAACCCTTGTACCGGTTAATAAACATACTATATAAATATATAGACAATTTTGTAAAACTCAAAAACTAATACCTGGAAATGACGTCAATGTGTTCCTTATCACATGCATTGCAAAAGAACAAGGGACGGTTTTCAGCATCAACATCGGTTGTAGGCATTACTTTTTTATTGTGGTATTTGCAACTTAGATATTGCCAACCATGTTCATGATCTATACTTTCAATAGTAGCAAGAGTGACAAAACTCTCAACCTATTACAAACAACAATATGTTCGTTTCAATAAGAAAAATGAGATTTAAAGGTTGAATCTATGAAAATATAACATGATAATTCCAGTTTCTACCATAGTACTATCAATGATCTCTCGTATGGTTAGCATCTCATTAAGAATAAAAAACCTGGCCCGAACAGATGTAGCAGTACCAACAGACCACTGAGTACTATCGTTGTTTGTAATAGCAAGTGAATCATCAGGCAGACTACAGAAATGAATTAAGACACAATACAAACACAATTTAAGTATGCGAGCAATTTATTTGAAGAGTTTAACATACAGAAACGTAATATAATGGAGACGTACCAAGCTTTGAACTCATCAATCAGTTCAAGCGTTGGGTTGAGCAAAATATGAGTAGAATTAAAACCACTTGATATAGAATAAGTACCTACAATATTAGATTTTATTAAATGACATGTCCACAATAATTATGGTTTAATCATTGTCTTATTACATACTTTTCCCTCCTTAACAGAACAGAACCTAATCACACAAATAATCTTGTGGACATGTTTGCAATACTGTACACATGTACTTGTTTAGCATAAGCACCCCCACAGAGTACACATCATCTTCACATTACTGTATAATAAAACATTAAGTCAATTTCACATATGATAACATGTTTATAAAGAAAATCATAGAAAAATGATAAAATAAATAAGCTTACTTTTGGTCACGTAACTCTATCAAAAGCCTCATGTTATCTTTTCTTTTTATCCTTTTGTTTTCCAAAGACCCAAAGTTAACGATTAGGCCAATAACATCTACATAACACAACCAATACAAAGAGGAACAAAATTAACAAATCTGAAATAAGTTTTAAATGTGTAAGATCAGTTCTCACCAACCAAACAGCTGCTATCGATATTTCCTTCCATAATATCGGTAAAATTTGCAAAATACTTTTCAGGAACTTCACTCGGAAATTCAGAAGCTTTTCCAACAAAAGTGGTTGGATAGAAGCCAATTTTGTACGGATGGGAGGTTGTACGATATTCACCAATGGCATCGTAGACCTTGAACAACTGGACGACAATTGCATCTCCTTCATGTAGCTTGTCACCATATTTTTTGGTGAGTTGTTCACCAACGGAAGCATGAATTCTTATTCCCTGATTATACATTTCGGTAGGACAAGTTAGGATTATTTTGTGATCTTACTAATAAACAATAAAATAAAGACTCAATCAAGTTGTGTGAGAACAACTTACTTCTTTATCAACGAAAACCATTTCAAAGGTGTTGCATGATTCTTTGTTGTAGTTTCTCCACAACCGAAAAATCCTAACTTCAATACGGGACGTATCTTTACGGGGCTTTAAATCTCTAACTTGGCAAACAATATTTTTCGCCGCTCGGACCATTGCCATTATAGGAGTAAAAAGTAAGAATGATATGATTTATTTCTTCGACATTGACCTCTATATATATGAAGTGAATCATATAGGTTTGTAACGACGCCAAAGAAATATTCATAAAATAAATTATGGAACCGTTTAAGTAAAGATAGTTAATTTTTTTGAAAGAAAATTAAATGCATATGATATGATTCTAACTTGCGCAAGTAATCAATATGATCTACCGTATTTTTAGTAAGGGATAGTAGTAAATTATGTATTAATTAATATTTTTGCGCAAGTAATCAATATGATTTACCGTATTTTTAGTAAGGGATAGTAGTAAATACATGTATTAATTAATATTCTTACGCAAGTAATATTAATTACTTTCATACTCCTTCAACCTGTCTTATTTATTTAGTAAGTATTCAATGAATTAAACATATAAATATTCTTGCGCAAGTAGTATTAACTACTTTCCTACTCCTTAATCTGTCTTATTTTTTTAGTAAGTATTCAATGCATTAAACATATAAATATTCTTGTACAAATAATATTAATTACTTTCCTACTCCTGTCTTATTTTTTTAATAAGTATTCAATGCATTAAACAAAATAAGGTTAATATTTATAGGGTTTTTTTTTTTTGTTATGTCGATGAAAAAAAATAAAATGAATTTCCAAAAAAATAGAGGAATCTCTCCTACGATCATACATATCGGCAGGAGGATATTAAGGAAAACTGAAACTTTAGTCTTATTATATAAAACACGTTTTCGGTAGTTTAGAGACTAATCGAAACTGATACGACGCATCTTACAAACAAGGTTAGCCGTAGGGAAATCAAGTTCACTACCAGCTTCTGATTTCATCACATCTTTGAGCTCATCTCTTGGTGTAGCCAAACACGTCTGGAAAGTTGCAAGCACAGGCGGAATCGGCATGGACAAGGCCGCAAGCACATTGCTCAAGTACTCTATATCTACACACAGTTGTTGTGCTCCTCTGTCTGAAATGTATTGGATTCCTCTCAGTTGTTCCATGTACAGAGCCGTTGCCCCTTCTGCTACCTTGAACATCCACTCGGTGGCAAAGAACTGTGCGTCCTCGTTGTTTGAATCTCCGTTGGTTGAGATTCCTTCGGCTAGAGGCTCAAGCTGCTGAGGCAAAGTCAGGAGATACTCTCCAACGCTTGTAACATAAGCCTGAGGGTATGAGCTGAAGTTTGGTAGAGCAAAAGCAGTCTGTTCCTCCACTGAAGACCAGATCGGTAGACGAGATACTTCCCCGAGTCTTTGCCTGACTTTTGATATGAGGATGTCATAGACAAGCTCATTCACTGTATCGGCAAATGCAGCGACTCTCTGAGAAGCCAAAGGCAGTGCATGGAACCTTGGATCTTTTGACTGTAACAAAACAAGAGGAAAAGGAAATGACACACGTGAACATTCTGTATTAAATTATGAATCTTTGTAAGATTAAGAATACCTGCTCCAACAGGTTTAGGAGTTTGCGAGCCTTCTCCGGAACATCAACCAAACGAATAGCTGCCACATCCAGGGAAGCTCGTCCAGCCATAGACAAATCTCCAGCGGTTTGTTCGCTTGTCAAATGGGACAGGTTCTGATCCAAATTTGTGCCAAATAGGGAAATAGACAAGCTCGAGTTTAGTCTAGCTAGAGTGGCTCTCAAAGAAGCTTCAAATACAGAAGACCTGCTCGTAAGACAATCCGCCACAGTAAGTATTTGCAGAGCTCCCTGGACAATGGACCATTCCTCATTTGAAGTCAAGTCCATTTTGCGAGAGCTCTCCCTTTTCTCTGCACTTCCATCTTTCTTTGAGCTAGCTCCATCACCTGTACCATCCACTCCAAACACAACTCTCAAAGATTTGAGTGTTTCCTGAAGCATAGAGATATACTGCAACATAATGTCATCTATTGCAAGTATCAGCTCGTCTGCCTCTGAGCCGCCGGTGAAACCGATACACCTCTCAACCGCAGCTTCAAGAAGAACAACAACTTGGGGAACAGACTCTTCCATCCTACGCACTGTTTCGCTGAGTTCAATTCCTTGAGCTCCCACACCACGTGTAACGGCCCCTCTCAGATCGACAACTGCGATCTCCGAGGCCAAAATAGCACGTTCCATCTTCCCATACCTAAAGCGTGACCGATTCTAATGTCACAAGCAAGCCTTGAAGAACGATCGAAAAATGAAACAGTCCACAGATGCTAGAAATGGAGAGACGTGATGAAAGAAAACTAGGCAACATGAAAACTTACTTTTGCTTAAACGACTCAAAGGGTGAGTAGACAGCCTTCAGCGTATCTATTAAGACCCTAAGTTCAGATTCCGCAAACAAGTGCTGAATATTTCTTGCAAAGGACCCAGTTACGTTGTGCAGGTCAATAAGGGCCTCAAGGTGCTTGGTCTGAATATTAATACCCTTGGGTAAGTCTCCGGATAATAGATCCATCACACCTGTTCAAGAAAAACTTTATAAGCATCAGTACTATTCTCATTACATAAATATAAATGTAAGGCAAACAAAATAATGCTTAGTTGTTTGGGAGATTTGACTAATTGAAATGGTCCAATAATTTTTTTTTCTAAAGGAAATGTCAGATTTCATCAAACCTCTCTAGTAAATTGACATCCATCAATTTGGCTACCATGCACGTCGAGGCAAAAAAAAAAACTGATGCTCTTAGATCTATCTAGAAAAGAACCTAGGAAGCATGTAATCCCAATCCATCTGCCTAAAAGGACTAGACTAAGAAGGAAAATCTGATAATCTAAGAATGCAGTGACACCGTATCCAACCTTTGGCGAGTGTTTTTGTTTCAGGAACAGCATCTCCTGTTGCAAGGTTAAGACGAGAAACAAAGCTAGCCCCAAGTACTCCCATGGTCTCAACCAACAGCTTTGGGACGAGAGTCATGTAGTCATCAGGGAAGGCAACCATACACCTGAACAATCATGAAAGAAAAATCACATGATCGAGCATAAAGGTCTGACATAGTGTTCACGAAAGCCAAATCACATGATTGGGTCTTTTATTTAATGTAAAAAAGGTACACATTTACCATTTCCACTCCTGCTCAAGATAGAGTAGCAACTCGTCGTAAAAGCTTGGCAGCCAACTGGCAAAGGATGTCTGAGTTGATGTCAATTGAAACTCATCTCCGCTAGACAACCTTTGGTTTTCACTTCTCTCACTGGCAAGCTTGTTGGCTCTTTGCTTTGTGTCGAAATCATCCCAGAGTTGTTTTATTGGCTTTAGACGGACTTTTGAATATTGCAACTCCAGAGACTTGAATCTCCCAATCCGGATGAGAATTCCTCGCAAATCTTGGGCAACATCAACCTGCCAGATTGGTGAAAAGGATTTTCAGTCCAAGAATAACAACAAAGACCACAACCTAAAATAGTTGGGTTTTCTAGATATATCGATACCAACCTTGTGATATGTTAATGCATCAGTAAGGCGTGGCTGCACCATCGCCTCCAGCCTATCCTCCAACACTTCTAATTGCTTTCTAACATTAGCAAACTCTGCAACCTGTTTAACAAAATTTAGAGTTGATTAACGAGAAAAGACATAACCCATTACGCTACTCAAGTTGGTATTAGTACTACCTCTCCGACAGCAGACAAGCAGTTTCTCATGCTGGCAAGAGTTTCTGCAGCACGAGGAAGATCGCCACTAGCAAAAACATCCTCCACCGTCGAACTTAATTGTGTTAACCCAGCAGCATCCTGTCCATAGAGCACCACAAAGAAGATAATCACTTCTTGACCGAACCAAGTCCATACACGATGGATTCACAAAATTACGATGCTTACAGACCTGTAGTGTTTTGTAGGCAGCCTCCATTCTCTGTTTGACATTGTCCACTCTAGCAAGTGTAGCTATACAATCTGCTGATGATCCCTCTGCCTGCAAGTACCAATTATGATTAGATCTAAGATTGGATTCGATGAGTTCGCATAATGCATACCTTCTTGAGCTTCTGGAGGATTCCGGCAACTGAACTACGCAGAGACACCGCATCGTCACGGAGGCGCAGGACGTCGCGTGTTGCGCGAGGGACACGGAGGAGAGCGCTTCCGCTCTGCTCTTCGAGAGACGATCCGATCTCCTCGGAGGCGATCTGGAGCTTCATTTCCAGATCCACGAGGTGTTTCTCGAGCGAGTCCTGCGGGTGACGCGCTTGGCATGACGAGTTAACCCACCGCTTCGCATCGAACTTCTCATCTGAGAACGGACCCAGATCCAACATCATATCTAGATCTGACGAGATCGACCAGTCACTCTCTCTCTCCCTCTCCAACTTTGATTTCGATTACGTTGAATAGAAGAAAATCATCGAAGAAGAAACAAACTTAACCAAATCAATCTAAACCGACTTGAGAGAAACAAACTTAACCAAATCAATCTAAACCGACTTGAAATTCGGTTTTCAGTCGATACAAAACCGAACCGTAGAGAAATTTAATTTGTATTTTACTTGCCAGCCAAGTACTTCTAGAACCCTACTTTCTCTATTGCTAAATAAAATCATCTCTCAGTAACACTTTACTCTTTGCTCGTAACTTCTTCTCTTTTCTGAAAATGGCGTCAACATCGTGTCTAGCTCTCAGGAGACTTCTCTCTCGATCCGTTCCTCCGGCGGCTGCTTATCGCCTTTTCACTACCAAATCAGGTAATCGTCTTCTCTCATTTGTTAACTTATTATAAACAGAACAAGTGTCAGATCTGGAATCTGGTTTTCGTTTATGTGACTCCAGGTTTCTACGATCCGATTACACCAGCCATGAGCTTGAGCCACGTGGTTCAACCCTTCGAGGACGAAAGCCCAATGGTAGTAGCAACGGGTGGAAGACTTGGGTGGGATGTGAAAGAGAAAGAGGATGCGTTACACGTGAGGATTGATATGCCGGGGCTTAGCAGAGAGGATGTGAAGCTGTCTTTAGAACAGGACACACTTGTGATCAAAGGAGAAGAGGACCAAGGACGGAAGTTTTCAAGCAGGATAGAGTTGTCGGAAGAAGAATACAAGGCGGATGAGTTAAAGGCGGAGATGAAAAACGGGGTGTTGAAAGTGGTAGTTCCTAAGATCATTCAGCGACACAGTAACAATGTCCTCGACATTCAGGAGGACTAGAGTTTTCTCTCCAAACGAGTTGTTCGTCTTTTTTTCTTTGGCTGAATCAAAGGAAACGGACTTTTCAATATTTACGGAGCAGCTTTTTCGTGTACGTTTCCGTAAACTTTGTCCACGTCTATTATTCTAAAGTTTTTTCAAATTGATACCATCCTAGGAAAATCTTAATTAGCTTTCCTCTTTGCTGCTATCAACCTTCGATTTGAATTGTTGAAGCTTTCTCTCTCCTTTGGTTAACTGAATTATCCAGTTTCTTGGATTTTAGTGGTAGTACACGTTAATTGATCGTTTCTGTGAACTTGGTGGCCACGTTTGTGAAGTGTCGTTTCTTCGGTTGAAACTATAAAACTCAGTTCTCCACTGTTAGATTAAGATTTAGTATATAAATCTTGCCACTAAAGACTATTAAAGATAAACTGGCTTGAAAACATATTACGGCAAAACGACCAACGCTAACTATTTCGTCAATCAAAAGTTATCTAGCTCAAACATTTGAAGGCAAAGAAGAGAACCTATCTAGTGAAGATATAATGGAAGATATGATACGAGAATTATAAAAAGAAGAGATACGCAAAAGATATGAGATATATTAGAAAGGGAAATGAGATTGAAGAGGCTAGGGTTTTTGAAGTTAGAACACCAGAAGCATAGTCGTCCAAGAGATTGAGTGATAGATCAATACGTGTTGATCAAGCAACAAGTGTGTTGGCTTGGATCAGTAATGTAATTAGAAATTGGTCAGTCAAAATACACGGCTGTGTGTAGTCTTGTAAATCTGATTGAACAAGAGATAGGTGTTCAAATGATTTCTAATGAAAAAATATTCTAAAGTAATTCATTTATGTTAAGTCCATGTTCTAGGTTTTTCATTTGGTATCTGAACGGATCAACCTCTGCAATACTAGATATTAATTACAGGCTGAGATCATGGGAAGAACATATAAAAATCAGAATGGTTCAGGAAGAAATCATCTATCAAGAATTCTCCGACAAATTGTCGTAACCAAGGAAAACCTAAACTGCTGAGGGACATAGCAGTACTCAAAGCACAAGTAAATGCACTAAGATGGAAAACTCGACAACCATAATATATGTTGAGTCTAATGTTGGTCAACCTGGAAGAATCCAACACCTATTCACAGAGAAAGTGACTGAAGGCAAAGGTAAGGCATGTCACACCGGAAGAAACACAAGAAAAGATCAAGGAAATGCCAAGTGTGTGGTAGCTCACAAGACCCCAAAAATATACATGTGCTCTCTGGTTCAAAAGGATTCGTCAAGCCTGTAAGAGTGGGAAATGCTTCATGGAAAGACGCAAGTATGGAAAGGCTTGGATAGCAAAGGGTGAAATCTACTATGGGTATAAGACGACGTCTGTGAGCATCATAAACGAAGATCAAAAGGAGACAGCCAATGTAGCCTACATGACAAACGAAGGTGGTAAATCAGACGACTGGTATTTTGACAGTGGATGCTCCAGACACATGACTGGAGATTGAAATCTACTCACTGAAGTTTCCCCTACCAAGAGTGGAAAAGTAACCTTCAGAGTTGGCAAACAAGGGAGAATTCAAGGTGTTGGTCACGTAGAGAACTCAGAACAACCCATTACTGAACGTATATCTAGTTGAGGGACTTAAAGCAAACTTGATTAGTATAAATCAGTTTTTTGATGAAGAGATGACTGTGACATTTACAAAGGTAGATTGCAAAGCCGTGGATGAAGAAGGAAATGTAAAGTTACAATGAATTCGTTCAGGGAACAACTACTACATGTGGAATGCTACTAACTTATGTATGATCACCACTAAGTCTCAGCTTGATATATGGCACATGAAATTGGGACATCTATCGAGCTTAGCCGATTGGTGAATAGTTGAGTAGTCCGAGGAGAGCCTAAACTGGAGACATCTATTGAGCTTGTTTGTGATGCATGCTGCAAAGGATAACAAGTGAAGGTTAAACATAAGCAGTGCTCAGATATTAGGACTACAAGGATCCTTGAGTTGGTACACATGGATCTTGTGGGACCAATTTAGATGGAAAGCATCACAGGGAAGAAGTATATTTTTGTCCTAGTTGATGATTTCTCTAGATACACTTGGGTGAAGTTTCTCAGAGAGAAGTCAGACGCTCTCAACAGTTTTAGAATACTGGCTCTGCAGCTGAAGTTAGAAAAAGGAGGGATCATACAGATCACAAGTGATCATGGCGGAGAATTTCAAAATGATGCATTTGGGAGATTTTGTCATGAACAAGGCATCATACACCAGTACTCAGCTCCGCGCACACCTCAACAGAATGGTGTTGTTGAAAGGAAGAATCGAACACTTTAAGATATGGCCAGAGTGATGATTCACGGCAACAATATTCCAAAAAAAATTTGGGCAGAAGCAGTCAACACAGCGTGCTATATCATTAATCGAGTATACCTGAGACTCGGTACCAAAAAAACACCATACAAGATATGGAAAGGAAAACTTCCGAACTTGAGTTATTTTCATGTCTTTGGTTGCATATGCTATATCTTAAGAAATAAAGAGAAACTAGGGAAGTTTGACTCGAGAAGTGATGAGGAGATATTTCTCGGTTACTCAACAAACAACATGGCATACCAAGTGTAACATCCCCGGACCGTACTAGTTTGGACTAACCCCAGACAACCCGAGAATGCCACAATAATAGCTCGCCGAATCAGATCGACCAAAGATCAAGAACAAATCAAGACCCTCGACCAACCCGTACCATGGACTTCGAGTTGTGTCGACCCGAACAAGGTCTATATCAGTTAGCACACCAACAATGAATATAAACATTCTTTTTATTAATAGTATATGGAAAGCGTTTTATAAAACAATACAAAATACTACAAGTATCAGAGTTCGTGCGCACGGCCTAATGCCAAAAAGAAGAGAAAATAATTATACATTCAGAAGCTACTCTTTGCTTATGCTTATGCCACTTCAAATCTACATCGGTTGCCTAGCGTTCCGCTCCCTCTAAGGTTCCCACCTACTGGTTACCTGCATAGTAGAATAGGGGATGAGTAATCGAGATTACTCAGTGAGTTCCAAAAACAAACAACAACTAACCATCCCCAGCCCATGCTTAAACAGCAATCAAACAATAATCACTCAATCAATCATGCAAGAGCAACAACAAAAATACAATGCAACTACTAAACAATGGGAGTTAGTCTCTCCACCGAGACCTAACAACACACAAATGCAGTCTAGACTTAATCCTAGACTCAAAGACACAAAACAAAAATACTTGATTACACACAAAGGATGGAGCCCAAATGCTACAAACATCCCAGGGATCCCTTCACACACGGAGCCCTAACCCTCCTCCCGATCATAAACACAAAAGTCACATGATCAGAAAACATCATCTCCGGAGAGTCCCACCGCGAGGGATATACCACCGAGCCGCATCGTCATGCAACACTCGTCCATGGGTGCGACCCACTTTCACGTGTCGAGCCATGGAGGGTAGGTCACTCCACCACTGGAGAATTGGTTCACTCCCAATCTAACTCCATCGTACACGCAAATCACCGGAGAGTCCCACAGCGCGGGATATACCACCGGGACGGCCACCCACACAAAACACAACCACTAGCCTAGACTAAGACACAACACCACACGCATGAGGGAGCTCTGTCTCTAACCAAAATGCAATACTTAGTCTAGACTAGGGACACACAACAAACAAACAACCTAGACTAGATGCACAAAACACAAATAAGCATGAGGGAGCTCAACCTCAAACCTCCATGCAACCACAAAACGCATCTAGACTACATGCATTAACCACTAACAATGCATGCAAATAAAACAACACACCCGACAAGAGAGAGTCTCACTCAAATCTCTTGCGGTTCAACACAACATAATATCTAGATAACTCAACAATATCTATACAACACAACAATAAAATAATCACAACATGTATGCAATCGGCACACACTCACCTGGGGCCCTACACAAACCGATTAAACTCTTG
The DNA here is from genome assembly GCA_905132765.1 of Moricandia arvensis. Classification (NCBI taxonomy): domain Eukaryota; kingdom Viridiplantae; phylum Streptophyta; class Magnoliopsida; order Brassicales; family Brassicaceae; genus Moricandia; species Moricandia arvensis. The sequence goes on from CAJHQP010001531.1 coordinate 108,095, forward strand.
CCCCAGGTCTTCACTTAAGATCCGCCGATCAACCTCCATACCTGCATACATAAAACACACAAACAAGTCTTTGGGAACCAACCTGGTTTGATGCCTACAAAGACTATCTAGAACCTCCCGCTAACTCCCCTAAAAACGACTAACAAAATAAACCGAAAACACCCCTTAACTCTCAGTTTCTCTCTCTAATCCACCTCTCTCTCTCTCTAAGGTGGTTTCTCACGGTTTTGGGATGAAGAAAATGAAGGGTAGGGGTCTGGTATCTATAGAGATGAAGGGCTGAGGCTGGTTGGACAAGTGGACTCTTGTGCATGAAGGTAAGTGGACATGTGTCCCACTCACCAGACTTTCCTTGCAAGCTTCCCAAATTATAGAACCTTTAAATCCTGGTCACCAAGTTTACACTCTCTTTCAAGGCAGGTCGCAGCTTCTAGAAGCCTTATAACTTGGGCACCAAGTCTCCTCCTGGCCAATGAGAGACCGCCATGTGTACGCGCCACATCACCAACCGCGACCAATGGATGATCGCCATGTCCTCGCCATGTCCTCTCTGGTCACCACTTTCTTGCATGTCATCAACTCCTCAAAATATTCATTTTTATGTGTTTGAGCATAAAAACCATTCCAAGATGCTTCCATACCACTCCATTGCTCAAAAATCACTAATCGGTTCGACCGCTCTTGATTCGAAATCAGCAGGCTAAGTCATCGTCCAACTCTTGATTTCTCCTGGACCTACTTGGTTTTATCACCACCATAAGTCCTAATACTACTCCATTGAGTTATCTAAGCAAAGATACTCCTAGCTCACACGTATTCAAAATCTCGCCTTCGTCCTCGTCGACCTTCATTTCAGATGCATCGACCAACTATGCAATCTAATCGATCCAAACAAAAAGTGCTTCGACCAAACATCTAGTTTTAATCCTCTGAAGCTATTGGAACTCAAGTTTTCTCCATCTGAGAACTTTGATTTTCTCGACCAAAATCATCCCTACGATAGGGTTATTACACCGAGTCTTCAATAAGAGAACTTCCTACCAAGGGGTTGTAGTTAATGTTGTATTCGATGATCATCAAAGCCTATTACTCGAGCCAGACGAGATACAACAAAGTGATGAACACATCTCAAACAACAGACTCGAGGAAAGTCATGAAAGCGAGGATGAAGACATCAATAAGGATGAGGAAATCAAGGAAGAGTCAACTCCAGCTCAAGTCCATTGCAATCACAATATAGATGATTTTATTGGTGAAGTCAATGAAGAAGAAGGACTTGGAACAAACAAATTGACTTCAAATCTATGGTAAAACTTGCATGCTTTGTATTGTCCTTTGAACCAAAGAACATCGATCAAGCTCTTGTAGATGAATACTGGACTAACTCCATGAAGGAAGAGCTAAACAGTTTCCAAAACCTGAGGGAGTCAACATAGTGGGAACTAAATGGATCTACAAGAACAAGATAAATGAAGGAGGGAATGTTGTGCGCAATAAGTCTCAGCTTGTAGCTCAGGGATATTCTCAGATAGAAGGAATTGATTTTGATGAAACCTTTTCTCATGTTGCTTGACTAGAATCTATCAGACTTTTGTTTGGGATTTCATGCAAATTGAAGATTAAATTGTATCAGATAGATGTGAAAAGTGCGTTTTTGAATGATGTCTTACAAGAGGAAGTGTATGTAGCTCAACCAAAAGGGTTTGAAGACCCCAAACATCCAAATTATGTGTACAAACTCAAGAGAGCTTTGTATGGACTGAAGCAAACACCCTGAGCATGGTACGAACGCCTGACTCAGTTTTGCTGAAAGCCGGTTTCAAACGAGGAAGTGTGGACAAAACTTTATTCATATTATGTTAGGATTCACATATCTTGATCGTGCAGATCTATGTTGATGATATCATCTTTGGAGCAACCAAGCATAGCTTAATTGATGGCTTCGTCAAAACAATGACCCGGGAGTTTGAAATGAGCATGGTCGGAGAACTTAACTACTTCCTAGGTCTCCAAGTACAACAAACGGAAAGTGGCATCTTTGTGTCTCAAAGTACATACGCAAAGAATCTTGTTAAAAGATTTGATATGGAAACAAGCAAGACTAAAAGGACACCTATGAGTACGACAACCAAGCTAAGCAGAGACGAAGAAGGAGTTAAAGTTGATAAAAACTCTACAGAGCCATTATCAGGAGCCAGCTTTATCTCACAGCGAGTAGGCCTGGTCTATGCTTGAGTGTAGGTTTGTGCTCAAGATAGCGGGCCAATCCAAAAGTATCACATCTTCAAGCGGTTAAACGTATTATTAAATATGTGAGAGACACACTGAACTACGGTATGAACTATTTAATTGAGACTAACACAAATCTTACTAATTTTTGTTATGCAAATTGGGCAGTTGTCTTGATGATCAGAAAGGTACCTTAGGGGGATGCTTTTTCCTTGGTAACAATGTTGTTTCTTGGCATAGTAAGAAACAAAAGTGTCTCTCTGTCCATTGCTGAAGCAGAATACATAGCCCTAGGGAGTTGTTGCCCACAACTTCTCTGGATGCGACACATGCTCAAGGATTATGGTATTGATACTCAATCCTTTCTCGTACACTGTGATAATAAAAGCACTATAGACATATCCAAAAATCATGTTCAACACTCTAGAACTAAACATGTCGAAATTAGACATCACTTTGTTAGAGAAATAGTAGAGGAGAAACTTGCAATCATTGAACATGTGCCATCTGAAAAACAACTAGCTGATATATTTACTAATCCCTTGGATCTCAACACATTTCTGCATCTGCGGAAGGCATTGAGAATCTATGAACTCTGATAAGCTAAACTTCTCAGATGATCATCGCCTGACTAAGTAAACCCCACTGTTGGTCACTAGACTAAGTCACCAAAGTGAATGTCAACCTCTGCGATCTTGTTAAGTAATCAACCTCTCTCAGAATGATCCACAATTGCATCGGAACTTGATGTTGCCACAATTTAAGTCTGACTGCAGTCAATGTGGGGACTGAGGAAATAGTCACTGATTGAATAACATTACTAACACTCGTGTTACCTGTCCTATACTCGGACTATGAAGGTAGAATGTTTAGAAAGCTATGAAGAAGTTTGGTAAAAGTTCTAGAACCAAAATCAATTATAAAAGAGAAAGTTGAAGAGAAATCCAACTAAGTAGTATGAAATCAAGCACTAAAATGTGTCCAATTTAAAAAAAAAGAGGGTGTGAATGCATCTCAGCTAAGAAACGCAACACCACAGTAAGAGTCATACTCCATCAAATGCTCTAGAACTACTAAACATCTTTCGATGACTAGATAAGATCTTAATCAGTTTGAACTACATGATTCAGGGTGATTGAACTTAGAATCGTAGGAAAGAGACTTTGTTGGGTCTGGACATGAATGCACCTCTGCTGGGGAACGCAGTGGCTAAGTGATTTTGTTTAATTGACTGATCAAGTGGCGGTATAAAGTCTGTGAGATTAAAATGATTCAATCAAATAGAATTTATGCTTAAAAGGTTAGGGTGGTTCACAAGAATCCTAGTTTCGTGTTTTGCAATGCTTAAAAGTTATCAATAATGTTCAATTTTGCAATGGGTCACTTGTTTGTCCTCAAGTAAACTAAGCCTGTGAAAGAGGTTTTGAAAAGCGAAGACTCACATAACGTCTAATTATACCTATCACTCTACTTTGTTGCAACCACATCCTATCAAGTTAATCACAGAAAACTTAATACCCTATCCAAGAATAGCAACCAAATCTACCAACAACTTAGCAAATACT